>JAQFYM010004291.1:0-15946 GCA_034694785.1 Agrenia bidenticulata | reverse complement strand
TTATCGAGAGTTTATGCAAGTTCTTATTTCTGTGTATATATTCTTATGATTTGCAGTAGAAAAAGTAACTTCGATTTAATTTATATAAAACCAACATTTATTATAAATTTTATCCTTATTTTATAACAGCAATCTCGATGCTACACATTTAGAGTTATTTTCGAATCCAAAAAATGTGTATTTTTCAATTTCAATTTTACCCATTTTTTAATTTCAAAGATTTTCTAAACCCGGAAACTGTGAAAGGGTTAAGCCATTTAAAACCCAATAGCACGACGCTATTTTTAGACTAAATATTGAGGATTTTCTACTATGTCAAAAAATTTCATAACGTTTTAACTCAAAACTGTACGAATGAACCACTGTGTAAACTTTGTACAATATTTAGTTTTTCATTCTAAGCCCAGTAAAAATTTAACAATATATTTTTGTTTTATTTTTTATGAATTTTCATGCAATAAACGTAGTAAATTCTATACTTTTCAATAGTTTAGCGCCCACATAATACAAAAGCTGAATTTGCGACGACTATCGTAGGATTTATAATCGACGGGGCTGTTCTCGTTATCATTTATATTTTCAAACTAATTAGTCATTAGGTATAGAAAATCGGAAAACCTTAAATTGTGATATCTGTTACTATACAACGTAGTTTTTTCCATAGCGAGTTACACGAAATATTAGTCAGGATAGTTAGACAAAGTTAATTCTGTTATATAACAAAGTCTTTCGTTTTGATATTTTGCACTTTCTTATAATGTTATCAAAACTAAGGCTCTGAAAAAGACTTTTAAATGGTAAATATGCATCTGTAATTTATAATCTTCCTTTTTTAAAGCACCAGCAAGAATAAATTGTATCGAACAAACGGCACATAAAAAAATGATATTTAGCATAAATACAATTAATTTTTTTTTTAAAAATAATTATGCATATTTGCTTAGTCCAATCTGAAAGCAACAACAATTTTTTAAATAGTTATATCAAAAATAAAAAATTCTTACATGCTCCCACATATGTAAACAGAAGCCAAGTATAAAATTTGTAAAAATCCCTATATTAATTATGCCTTAAATTTCTGAAAATGCATTGATAAAAAAAAAACAGTGTATATCAGGTTACCCGAACCTTTCAACTGTTGACCCAAAAAATTACAAAAAAATAATTCGCTAATCAAATTTTAAAATTTTTTTTATATCAAAAGCATGTGAGAAATAGAAATTGTAGGGAGTCGGTTCCCGCAGTTTACAGAGTATCACAAAGAATGTTGTTGGTTTTTTTTGATGTAAATTTATATGGTTTAACATAAATTACAAAAATTGATTTTAAACGACTTTTTAAGACTGAATCAGGAATAAAAAGTTTAAAGTGCTGTCTACTGTGTGAGGAACTCTTTTACCGACTAACTATTATAGGTTCATTGCAGAGGTAAAATAATTACTGCAAAATTAAAACCCATTTGGTTTCATTTAATTTATTATTCCTTTTCACAAAAGTTGACGATCTATACTCCCCAAAACGATCTTCAAATATAAACTGTCCAATAGTTGACGCATATCTTTAGATAAATTCTCTTTATACCGTTACATTATTACTATTTTTATTGCCACATTTGCAATGAACTCGTTTTGGCAAGCGCCGTTGTTTTTACATACATAGTGATGTGTAGATTGCATTTTTGTGTTGCGATATCTGCTTTCAAATGTTATTTAGACATTTTTTTATGTCGTAACATATCAAGAACCACTATAACAGTACGTTACAGTGTAATCATGTATATGCTTGCACTTTTTATGCACCTTCTGATGTTTTTTTCTAGTCAGATTCTATACCACTAGCGCAAAAACATTAAGATAGTTATTTTTCTTTTTAGATATTTTTCTCTACTACAACGCTTAAAAAAACAATTACACCAAACAGACACCTGCATAACTTTGCTTCTTATTTGTCTTATACAATTTAGTTTAAGTTTACAGTGATCACACATATCTATTTTTATTTTTATATCGGATTTTACTATTCTGGGTAAGTACAGTACAAATTCAATACAATCATATAAAAACTTTTCTGGCAATTTTTACCTATGGGTCATTATCGTGAAACCAAGCCAGCGGCACATAGTTTAATTTTATCCGATATCTAAAATTAAGAACACATCTGCCTTTTATTGTTGTGCCATGATACGAAAGAACTTTTTTGTGACTGCTTATCTTTAAAAAATTTATTTTTAAAAAAGCGAAAATTTTACTGTAGTGACTTGCAAATAAGGTTTATTTGTGTGTTTGCTTTTGAATTAATTATTGAGTTTTTCTAGTCTTTTCTTATCGACTCAATATGTTGTATACAAATTTTTTACACCTTAGGATTTACACTAGCAGCGAAAAAAAAAATTTGGTCACATTTGCCAGAAAAAAAATTGTAAATTGTACAAACGGCTAAAAATCTGCACTAAAAAACAACTTTCTAATAGAAATAGGCGTAGGTAGCCGTCAATCCTATATAAAAACACAATCGGGCAATGGCTATGATTTCTATGATTTATATCTTTTATGTAAAATTTACGACTTTTTACGATTATATTCACATAACAATTATACGATCACAATAAAAAAAATCCATTATAGTGCTATATTACTTTTTATTTTTTATTTATACATTAAAACCTGCCATATATCTGATCATATGACAAGCCACACATATATTAGTTATTATACGCCTGCTATACATATTTTAATATATAAATTTATATTTTCTATGCCTTAAGTATATTTTTTATTTAACATTTACAGTACTATCCCGATATATCGTAAAAAAGTCGTCCTTTTAGTAGAGATAAACGCACTTGATTAAAAATTTGCTATTTTCAACACCTACTTTATGTGGCGATTAACATGGTTTACTGTATATATATGCCTCTATTAAAAAATACAAAAATAACGGCCAAATTGCAAAATTTTTTGCTTACATAAAAACTAAAAACAAGGTAAAAATACTCAAAAAAATTAGAAAAAATTAAGTTTTACAACAGTTTTGTGTAAAAAAGATGCTTAAGCTTAGAAAACTCTTTTCAAAAACAAACAAAAAAAATAAAAAAACTCTAAAAAAACGACATAGACATAATAAAGCAAAAAAATAGTCCTGTATATATTACAAAAGTTTTTTTCACATTAAAGGTGCAAACCTAAAGCATCGTTTATACAGGCAACACAGTTTTGTTTACAGTAGCGTGATGATGTTACACGACTCTGTTTTCTTATAAAAATATCATATTGTCAGCACATATTGTTAATGCAAACGTACAAACTGAAATAGGTGATGCAAGTAAGTTGCAGCTGTTTAACCATACATTTTCTTGCAAAGCGCCTGAGTAAATAAAAAGAAAAACAACTTCAAAAAATAGGTCAAGGTGTACGATAATTCGTTGCCTATCCAAAAGCTTTGGGCAAGGTAAAAATTCCATATAGTTTTGTGTAAAAATCGCAACAAAACTGACAGTAAAGATTACTGCTTTGTATAAAAAAGCTTTTTTTTCATGTTTTTTTTCTAATCCATCTTAATTTTGTTTTGTAGTTATAAAACGTCGTTATAAAACAATATTGAACATTTGTTGACAGATTGCCTTTTGCAAGCAAAAAAAAAAAACATTCTTTATAACCAAAAATCAAGCAACCTTAACAAAAAGTGAGCTAAGATAAACCGTTTGACAGTAATGCAGCCTTTTTGTAACTTGTAATAAAATATACTTGAATATTTTATTTGCGTCGACTCTGTTGGCTTTGCTGCGTTTAAGAACGTAACAAATATAAAATACGTGTTATAAATATATTTTTGTACATAGATCGCATTTTTTCTACTAAACAAACTGCTGAATTTTTTAACGTAAAAACATAATTATTGTTACCTGTAACTTTAGATTTTTTTAGTGCATTTTATGAAACAATACAATACAACCCAATTCTAAATTTTAAATTTTCTTATATGAACAACCATTACATACATTTTTTGACCGTGTTTTTTTGTAGTAAGTCACATGTAAATAATTCGAAAAAAGATTTTAATATACCATTTCATAAAAACAAAACCTAATTTCTGAAAAAAGTTATTACCATATTAAAAAAGCTTGTACATATATTTGCAGGCTTTTTAACTTTTTTATATGCATATCTCTGTTAGCGCAACTTTTTTGTACGTGATCGTGTTTAAACGCATTTTTCTGCATATTTTTTTAAAAATCTATATAATAGCGACACAAAAAATGTGCAAGTAAAAAACTTGATTGAAAGGTTGTCGTATACTTATATACTAAAATGTTACTTGTGTGGTTTTATTTATGTCATACAGAGGAAAACGACTTGCGGTTATTCATGGTTTTTATAAAATTCTAGTAAGACACATCTAGCATTCAAAAAAAAAATCTATTTTGTTTAGGAAAACAATTTAATTCATAAAAAAAAATGCAATATTACGCACAAAAAAGTCGGTAAAAGAAATAAAAGAAGCCAATCTTCTGCCTATTTACAGTTTATCTCTTTATGATATGCCTGTGATTGTATATATTTGCCGAGACTACTTATACAAAAACAACGTATACTACTGCAGAAGAAGCGTAGCCAAAGCATTTTTGTAAAAGTAAGTCTGTATTTTTTTAAAAAAACGCTTAAAAGCATAATTTTAAATTGTACATATGTTTTATGTAAATTTTTTAAAAATTGCGCTTTAAATTATACAAATTTTTATTTTTTTCAAAAAAAAAACATTGCACCAAAAAAGACACCCCCTTAGATTTTGGCGCAAAATGTTTTTGGAGGGGGGTTTGTCCCCCTGTCCCCCATCTTCCCCATACTACGCATTTGTACTACAGGCATACCGATATGTGTGTTGTTTCTTAGTTAGTTATTTGGTCTTCATATGATGCACAAATCACAAAATATTTATTATGGTATCATTTTTTGTTATTAACTCTAAGATGTGGCCTCGTTAAAAATACAAATACAAAAACCGTATATTTAAATACTGTTTTTTGCATCTGCGCATATTTTTTAGTCAGTGAAGCTTTGCATTTTATAGCTTTCATATATACGAAGGACTATGTACGTTATATATAATAAAGATGTATTGTATCGCCATTTATAATTTATACACGCCTTCACGTGCATATTTGGTCAGCAAAATGAATACCAAAAGCAGGTTGTTGTTTTTCCGGTCGCGCATTGTATTAATTCCGCATTTGCTGCTGCTGTTTACAAGAGTAAAAGTTGAATTTATTAGTAGATACAGCATAAAACCTTTTTGTTTACTTTACTGTTCTTTAAAAAAGAGGGTATATACGAAAAAGGTAAAAATATAACAATAAAATCAAAAAAAAATATTTTGCGGTATCTGGCAGAAAAAGTACGTTACAAAAAGCTTAAAAATGCAAAAAAATGCAAAAATACTTATAGCCAATTCACTATTTTATAGAAATAAGCTTTGCGCAGCTTTGACCGACCTTCGCAAAGCTTTTTTTAGTGGGCAGGTAAAACAAAAATGTATATTATGAAAATAGCTACTTTTTTTGTGTTTTAATAACAAAGTATGTTTTGTAACTATAAAGTGGACCAAGTTTTATTTTTATACATAGCAAAAAAAAATTCAACCTAAAAGATAATAGTAAATACTGTTTACATTTATGTAAAAAATGGATTTTGTATTTTTGTTTATATGTTATTTTAATACTTTTTGTATATTTCTGTGTTGTATGACTGCGTAAACAGTTACATTTTTAGACTAGTAATTTTCGTACGTATTGTTATTGGTGGGAAATCGCATCATATGTCAATTTCATCATCTAAAACAGCATCGACAATAAAGTTGAATTCATAAAGTCATTTGAAAAGTTACAAGCTGGTAAAAACTTAGAAGACCGTAAAAGATCATTCGCCAGTCAAAATGACAGGACGACTATGTGCGATGTAAACCATAGACAGGTGATACAAATTAAAAAATTTGGTTTTAATATAGCTTAAGTATTTTAGCGATTTAAATAATTTTATATCAACATAAAGTTATTTTAAATATTGTTTTCTTTAAGAAAGTCATAGAATGCGCGCGATCTAGCAAAAATGTGTATAAAAGGGACAAATGTGTCAAATTTGCCCTTAAACCCAAAATAAACTATACTTTTTGCATTTTTTTTCTTATTTTTTACATCTTCTACTAAAAAGCTTGAATTTGCTATATGTTGTTGCAAGTAAAAACAAAGGCATCTACGCAGTTTTGCCTTATAAAGTCCTAAAAATATAAGCAAATATGAACAACAAATGTAAAAAAAGCAGCGCGAGCCAAAAAAAACCTTGCGACCTGTGTCAAGGAAAACGCTGGTTTACACGGTATATTTTTTAGTTCCTTACTTATATGTTAACTTATCACATGGTTAGAGATGTACTTTTTTATAGGGCACATTGAGAACTTTTCAGGGACATTTTTGGTCTACAAAAGTAGCGTAGCCATGATTTTTTCTTCTGACCAGGGCTAGTCGGGGTTTTTTACAAAAATATGGGAACAAAACACGATTTATGTAGTGCAAAATGGCAATTATTTGTTTCAAAATTCTTAACAAAAATTTTTTTTATTTCATTATTTTTAACCAAAAAAATCACTGCACAAAAAAGACCCCCCCTTAAATTCAGGCGGAAATATGTTTCAAGCGAGAGTAAGCCCATACCTACCCCTATAGCTACGCCACTGATCCACAAGGGTCCATGAAAATAACAAAAAAAATGGTACATGAATAATTTTTGAAAACCCCTTACATTTTTTAAAAAATATTGGTGCCTCTACAGAAAACAATTGTAATGACTTGCGTTGCACATTTATCAATCTACTATGAAAAAAAACTGCATTTTATATACAATACTAAATGTTAAAAACAAAAATGAATTTTTTGACAACGTTAAATAAACAGATAAACTATTGTTTTTTTTTAATAACATTTTTTTTTTTTTGAAAAGTAAACATTTAAACTTTTTTGTGTTTAAGTGTATTTTACGTTGCGTATCTAAAGCAAAAAGGGGTCGAGTGGTTGTACCCCTCTGTTAATAAATGCTTTCCCGATTTATAGATCACCTTTTTTATGACGCAAATTTTTGCTCTTAAACCAACCGTAAAATATTTTTTTCTATGATAAAAATTGAAAATTTTTACTAAGGAACATTTTCTGGGAATACTGGTTTGATCTATTTTTTGTCTTAAAACCCCCTGCGTTAAAAAATTTTGTATAGGCCACTTTCATAATGTTTTTTATTGTTTTAAAGAATCATTAGTAGGGTCAACCAAAATAACGGTTAGAATATGCAAAAATATGCAATTATTATATAAAATATTCAAAATATGCATTTAGAAATTTGAATTCGGTTTTGGTATTCGTTTTAGGTTTAGTTTTTTTTTTTGCTTTTACAGATTGAATCTGATCGTAAGAAGTGTATGTTCTTTTGAAAGTACTGCAATACTGCTTCAATAAATGGGTAAATAGTATTTAGCACCCAAAATTAAATTTTAGCACCCAAAATTTCTAAAAAGACGACAATTTTTTTAAAAGGCGCCAAAATTACTAAATTGCCCTGATTTAACACCCCAAAAACACTTAAAAGTCGCCATTACAAAAAAATCCAACACTTTTCATTTTTTGTACATAAATCAACTTTTAATATCATAAATGCTTAAAAATCAATAAAAAAACAATGTAATACATTTTGGAAAAAAAAGTAAAACACATGCAAAAATAAAATGAGTCAAAAATACTAAACGTAATTTAAAACTATTACAAATAGCACATCTAGGCCAAACTCAATGATTTATTAATAAAGCATTTCTAATGCGTCCTCTGCATAAGAAAACTTTATAGATGTACAACCTTAACAAGGCTAATCCATCTGGACATGACGTGTGTAAGATAGAATCATCAATTCAATTAAAGTTTTCCACAAAATAGCAAATTAATATAAATACATAAATAATAAAAAAATACAAAAATACATTTTACTTGTATTTTAGACTCGTAAATATAAATTGACCTATTTTTTCTTATAAACACGTTGACGTTTTTCATACACGGTTTTTTAGCTTTTCGCTTGTATTTGTATCTTAGTATTTTTATTAATTTCGTTTTATGGAAATGCAATTAATATAAACTATGTCATATATATACACGTCATATTTGAACAGTAAATTGCAATATACAGTGTTTTAACGTAAGCGTAGGGTTTTGGCAGGGTAAGGTAGAATAGGATAGAAGTAAGGGTAGTGCTTGGGGTAGGGTTTGGGTTAGGGTTAAAGTTAGTTTATTTTTTCCTTTAAAATTTTAAACCTCATTTGTTTTTTGCGGTGTTAAGATTTTTTTTTTGTAGTGGCAAGATTTTTTTCTATATATTCTTACTTTTTAAAAGTGAAAATCATATTATTGCAAAAAAATAAAAAAAGGGTTATGGTTTGCGTTTTGGCGCCTTTAAAGTTTTTTTGGGGTGCTAAATCAGGGCAATTTAGTAATTTTGGCGCATTTTAAAAAATTTTGGCGCCTTTTTAGAAATTTTGGGTGCTAAAGTTTAATTTTGGGTGCTAAAGTTTAATTTTGGGTGACAATTAAGGCCGCCCTTAAAAAATTGACTTTGTTTTCTACAAGAAAAGTTTATAAATGCTTTTTCTATGCAAACAAAGATCCAATATGCATTTCTAGCATAAAATCATGTTTAAAATACAATACATGGTTTTGGTGAGCCCTATTCGTTTGTTATACAATACGAAAATACCATTTATATTTTTTACGATTGCTCAGTTGTAAGCGTAATTGCCAGTATAGATAAATGATACACATTTTTGATCTGTAAAGTTTGCTTATACTTATATTGTACGTATTTTTAACTTTTTTAAGTATTACGACAATTTATTTTTGAAGTTAAGAATTAAGCAAAAATCAATACGTGCATATAAGTAACAACCGACTATAAAATAACTTAATTTTCGTGTGCATTTTGCATTTCTCTATTGAAGAATGCTTATTCTTGTTATTACAAATATTATATAAATATACAAAAAGTTTTGTAAACAATTCTCTTTTAACAAAAGTTCTGCCCGCAAAAAAATTATTCTTTGGAATAAAAATTTATTTAACTAAATTTTTTTTTCTGCAAACCTAGTTGCTATTGCAAAAATTGTCCTGTAATATATAAATGTTACCCACACATGTACATTTATGGATACGTCTGTGGACATCAAGAACCGTTTGCACCTACAAATGTATCATCGAGAGATATAAAATACGACTTTCTTTTGTCATTCAGGCTTTTCGAACTTAGTATTCTAGTTTAAAAAATATAATAAAGAACGGAAACTACAAATTGGATCTTAAAAGTGTTATAAAAGTACAAACCAACTGTTTTTTTTTTTTTTTTGGATATAGGCTAGTACATTGCAAACTTCATATTTAGCACATACCATACTAATGCTATTGTCAAAAAATATCTTCTTTTTTTGTCAAATCAAATAAATCTTGACAATCTGTCAACAAGTAAGTAAGTAGTATTATTTATTGAATTCTAAATACAGTTAAAGAAAGAAGAAATTTCGAATGGCGTTGCAGCTATATTTTATCAACTTTAATTTTTTGTACTTTCTTGGAAAAAAATGTAAGTGTGGCACTTTAGTGATCTTATATTATTGTAATAATATTTAAATACATTGGTACTGTACTCATAAAAAAAAAACTTAAGCCCTCATTTTACTTTTAAACTTTGTATATGCTGTACTCCACGGCTAATCCTATTTTTACCGCTTGAGTGTAATAATTCCAAACAGTTAAAAACGTTTATGTTTTGAGGTATTACAGTAAAACCTCTCTTTTCCGGTAGCCTCGTGACCGACAAAACAAATTTGTTGCCGTTTATTTAATTACTTAATAATCGAGTTATAACATTATAAAGCCACAAAAACGGGTATAATCTGACAATAGAATACACCATGGCTTGCTTGCCCAACCAAAAACTTAAATTATGGTTTTTTAGCATATAATATCACATTTTCAGATAAATATTATACAAGGTTACCATGTGTTGAGGTACGTGAGCAAAAACTGCTTTTATGTTTATTACGAAAGTTTTATTGTAGTTTTTATGCTACATCTTTTACAGAAAGCTTAGTAATATACCAATCTTCTTGCTTTGATAGCATCTAAAAGTCAAAGCAGCACAATAGGCTTTTAGTTATGCTTTTTTATGCAATAAATTGATATTCTCATTTTTTTGCCTTTTTTTAGTGTAATTTTTTTATTAGTCTTTTTGTGAGACTTAATATGTAAAAAAATCTAAAAAATACTACCGGTTAGTAGAGGCATCTGATAATCGAGGTCCGGATAATCGAGGTGTGATTGTAATAGCATAAAATCGATTTCTGCAAATTTGCTATGATTTTTTGTATGGCGACCCTAAATGTGTCGACCTAAAATGCCGTGACCCAAAGTGCTCAAAACCAAATTGCTCCAAATTAATTTTGAACAGGAAAAAATGGCTACGATTTCAAAGGAAAAATCCGCTGGATAAAAAATGTCTAACACTGGAAATGACGTTAACAAAACGATGAAAAAAAAATTAATAAAATATTTTTTAGAAATTAATTTAAATGAAAAAATAGCTATCTAAAACTTATATAAATTTATAAAACATTGTTTGTCTTCTATACATCATAGTTTTAAAATAAGAATTATCTCGGAATTATCAAAAACAAAAAGATTAAGTTTTTATTTAATATCAGAAAAGTATTCTATACTTTGTATCATGCATATATGTATCTTTATAAAAGAACTAAATAATTTTGTATCAATTGTCTGACTTCTCTTGCTGTAAGGCCTGTATTTTCCTGTAAAAAAATATTATTGGGGATTTTAGGACAGAGCTTTTGTACGCCTTACCGTTTTTTTTGGCGCTTATAGCCAAAATAATATTTTGCATTGCTTTAATACATTCATTTTACCTGTTTAAAATTAATCTTACTTATTAATAAAAACAACAACTTACAAAAAATGCAATAATTTCTATGTGCAATCATGCCAACTATTGCTTAAATTGATATTTGTGAAAGAACGCGTTTTGTTTACCATTAAACAACGGAAAGTAAAACGCAACATTTTGCGCTTTGCGTGTCCAAATTGCTTTTAGTATGTTAAAATTAGGTGACTATCGGTTATGCAATAACCTATCTAACGAAACTATACAAAACATCAACAAGTAAAGAACGACTGTCATATAATATAAAAACACAACAGCATAACATTTGTTATTAAAAACTATTTTGGATAATTAAAATCAGCCTACAGTGCATCAAAATACGAGGTCTCCTAACTGGCATACACTTTTTAGTACAAATTTGCAGAAAAAAAAATACGAGCATTTTCTATATGTTGAGAAAATATCTTTAATACACAGCTCAACAATAGAATTGTGTAGCGTTTGTTAACGTCCAATTTTTCGCAAAACCCTTATAAATGTTACACAAACCTAAAATTAATCATAAATAATCAATCTATATTGCGGATTTTAAACATGCCCAAAAATGTGGTTTATACGCTTAGATTGCGGAGTTTGTATATTTTGACTACTATGCAGTCTGATTGTAGATTTTTGTACGTGTGCGTTGTTGTTTCTATGCAGTAATCAAACGAAAACCAATAATAAAATGTCAAACATAATTAAATATGTGATTTTAGTACTTAAAGCATAACGTGTAATAGCGGATGGGTTTTGCTGTAAACAATTCTTTTCTAGACAAAAAATTGTAAAATTATAAACATTTTTTTCACAAAACTATAATTGTATGTTTTAAAGAACAGCGAGAATAAAAAAAAAGCAATAATGGGGTTTGCGCTTCTCAAGGCAGATATAAAGGCAATTTACAGCTAAATGGTATAAATTAAAGTAGAAAAATCGGTTTTCATCATTTATATACAATAATGCTTATATTTTTTTATGTATGGTCGCTATTAAGAAGTTTTGTTTTTTACATATATAGGACTTCTAAAAATTCAATATATTATTTATTGAAAAAGGTAAAGCAATAAAGGTATAGATTTTGCATTGTTCTCGGTTTTCTATATATTTCAAGATGTACGGAAGACGTAAAAAAAATTCCTATACTAAGGGAGTGCGTGGAATCAAAAAGTTTTTATACTTCTGGCGTAGAAAAAAATATTTGAAAGCATTGCGGACAGCTATTTTTGACCAAGGAAACATGTTATTGGTTTGCTAAAACTATAATATCGATTTTTGATTTTTCAGAAGAATACTAATATTTGAAAATTTATCCTATGTCCCACACGATTTGGTATGCACATTTTTGGAAAATGCTTACTATGTATTACGTTTAAGCCTCAAAGATACTCCAGATGAATTTTTATAAGTGTTTTATAGATAATAATTTTAATAAAAAAAAGCGTTTAGGTATATTATTTTCCTTAACATACATTGAATATCAAACAAAACTTATGCAATAAAAGGGCCTTAGAAATACAGGTATTGCCCATATATAGTCAATTATTGTTGTACTAATATATATTACATTTTTTTCCGTATTTTTTATATTTTTTTTCCCCGTTATATAACTATATGTATTTTTGAAATGTTATAATTTTATTTTACCAAAAAGAACCAATTATAAAATAATCATGCAGATAGAATTGTAAAAAATGTAAAATTGTATGTATTATATGACCGAGGATCAATTGATTATAAGATACACCAAGGAGGTCTATTTTTTATTATATGCATATTAAATTAGTATTTTGTTACGCTCGACATTTTTACTCTATTAGATCATTAGCTTTTTTTCTATATTTGCTTTACGAAAAAAAAACTATGTATTACATCATATAACACGGTAGAAAATCTTTACAAAATAACAGACATCGAATCAAGAAACAAACCGCCACATGTGTAAATATGCATTTTTACGCAACACAAAAGACCTTATATATGCAAATACCGCACTGACTTTTATGGAAATAATAAAGAGCGGGCTAAAAACAAACAGCCATTTATTTCCACTTCATATTCAGTACAAACGCTAGAAATGGGCCCGGACCCGGACATTTTCCGGGTTTTCCGGCACGGAAATCTGGTCCGGTAAGGCCCAGGCTGTATTTTTTTATAAAAGATGCTCCTGAAAGTCAGTTTATAGTCATACAGATATTTTTGTGCGTGTATGATATATTTATACGTCAGTAAATTATACGTTGCATTCTTTTAAATACGTTTTTTTGCATGGAGTTATCGCTTTAAAAATCCCTTCGGTTGTTCGGACCCGGACACGGAACGCCCAAAATATGCCGGAATCCGGGTCCGGCCTTTCCCTAACAAACGCGCTGTTATTATTATTACGACGACAAATGCCATTACTGGATAGCATAAATCTTTCTACATAAAAAGTGTTTTTTTTCAAAACCAGAGATAGGTATTTTTGGAAGTTAAGGCTATCAAAAATAAAATAAATTCCAATAAGTAATATTTTTTACAGGTAGTAATCTAAAAAAGTAAGTATTGAATTGTTTCTAAGAAGCATCATTTTTTTAGATGAAAATAGAAAAGCCGATAATCACTAAAAGTTTGTTCGACTGCAACACTTGTGAAAAACTCTATCTGAGGCAACGCATGTTTTAGTTTAGATTGTCTAAAACTTATAATTATAAAAAAAACCACCTAGGATTTGTACAAAAAAATCTTTCCATGCATATAATGTAAACAGTTTCTTGTATGTAACGATGAAACTTGTGATTTAATTTAATTTGCTCTTCAACTGTTTTTGTTTCTTGTTTTACCCATACTATGAAATACTAGATTTTTCTAAATAATTACTATAATAAATTCATTTTTACCGTTCACTGAGCAAAAAATAGGGTTGATTTCGTGCTTTATCTTAAAGCCCGCAAAAGAAAATTCTCAACAGCCAAAAAATTTTCAAACATAAAATTATTATTGTTATCCATGTCTCCCATGGAACCCTGAATGAAAACGAGGGGAACGCTTACCCTAGAACATCTTTTAATTTCCTTTTAGTCCTTTATGGCTGATAAATATTTTAGTAAGATGTTCCAGACTTAATATACAGTTTTGCTCTTTTTTTTGGTACTAATCTGCAAAAATATGATGTTAGCGCGCAAAGAATGTGATCTGCACTAATCTTGTATATTTATTTCTTTGTTACTAACGCCCCATGACCAGGCAGTACGAAGCTTTGTCTTATACACGACACGAAAGTTTATATGACTGTAAACCCTTTTTTATAATCTGCGGCGCTAGCATTGTGAGTTCAATTATAATTTCAGTAATTTGAGTTGTATTAATTTCGTCTTTTTAAAACAGCATAGCTTGTAAAATTGGCATCTACACAAACTCCGATGTAAATGTATTGCATTTTTCGGGATTTACTTACAGAGCTTTCATCGAATAAAATTTAAACGGCGTTGCATATACAATTTAACACTATTTAGACCTTTTTATTATGTAAAAGCTTGATAAAACTGACTTGCGATAATATGAATCTTTATATGCGTGTGTTGTGCATGAAACGTATGTTTACTAGAAAAACTTATTGTCTAATCGTGGTAATGGTTTTTTGTACATATGTAGTAGTTCGAAACACAATATGAATCAGTATAATAAGACACGCGGATTTGTATCTCATTAAACGCATTTCTAACCTTTTCATTTGTTTGTGTTGTGTAAATGCGATTCAATTTTCGTTTTTCCTCTTCCCCTTAAGTATTTATATGGTTTTTGTAACATAAACACGTGTTGTTATTGTCGGTAATATTTTCAATGATATCTGAACTCCTGCAAAAAATTTTTTATAATGTTTTTTTTTAACTTTATTTTTGGTCTTTGTCAGCCTGGATATTTCGTAATGTATCGTTTAAAATTTAAACTGGTCTATTTCTTTTATTTATTTCTTCCCAGTTTACAATACAATGTATAGTTGTATTTTAAATATCATGACTTAAGTCACACTTCATATACTTTTGCGTCAATAATAATCTATAGATTATCAACAAGCCACTATTTTAGACCCATAGTTTGTGAACTCATGCTTAACTTCGTATACATTTTTACCCTACTCTTTTGTTTTTATAAATGCAACCCTTTTAAATCTGAATGAAAATAATCAAAAAAAACTACATGCAAAAGTGCATTCTCATTATATTTATCGGAGAAATCATTTTGCAAGTGCTGTTTGTTATTTTTTTAGTCTCACAAATATTTTAAAGTGCGGAAAAGGGTCTTGAGTTGTATCTGTGGAAAAAATTTGGTTGACGCCGCAAGTTTCGTGTTAATTTTGCGTTTTTCTTTTTTTTTTAATATTAATTTTTTAATTTTTATAAATAAAAAAAGAGGAACTTTGTACCAAAATTGCGAGTGCTGGTAAAATGAAGCAACTAAATTGGCAGGCACTTTATTAAAACAGCTTAAAAAAATAAAAAGAAGTGTTAAAATACATTTATTGTTCTACTTTGTACACTTAAAAAAATTGGGTGTTAAAAAATCTTTAAGCGCTGTCTTATTTCACTTAAATGCATCGTTTATTTGACATATTATTCGGAAAGATGAGACACCTGCTCGAAGAAAATTTTATCAGAGTGAAAGGTTGGGTAGAAAAAAATAAAATTGATAAAACCAAAATAAAAATAAGCCGGTTGTTTTTTTATATTAATGTTGCACTGTTCTGTGTTTGTAAAATGATTCACCGAGTGCACTTAGCTAGGCCAAATACTATATTGGGCAACAAATATATTCTTAAGGGGTTCCATCATGATACTTTGCGGCGCCAAGTGTTACGCTGCTGATTTATGCACGTAAACGGACGCAGTGGCGTACCGTGGGGGGGGGAGGGGGCGCCCCCCCCCCGCGGAAAAAAAGGTTGCGCCAACATGTAA
>JAQFYM010004290.1:0-15955 GCA_034694785.1 Agrenia bidenticulata | reverse complement strand
AAGTGCTCAATTTCATAAAATTCAAATGTAAAACTAGAGTATAAATATTCTTATATACGCAAATCTATATAATATTGCATAATATCCATGCTTTGTCTCTTGTTTAAAAAAAATATTTCGGCAAGAAGAAACGGTGCCTCAACTGATAAAATAACAAAGATTACACAACAAAAAGTCATATTATGCACTATAATTTAATAATTTAGATATAACACTCGCATTGACAAGGATTTGGTTTTTAAAACTGGACATATTAAAAGTAAAATATATTTATAGAGTATTGTTACAGGAAGAAATTTTATTTGTTTAATAGCGTGTCCTTACTCTTTACGGGATTTTTAAAAGATGGGATTTTTATTCGGGGATGAAAATTATAATAGAAATTTACATTCAAGACAATTTAACAGAAGAAAAATTCAAATTTTTCGGAGCAAAAAAAAATTGAAATCAAGGCAGACAATTATAAAAAATAATTAAATAGCATAAAATTAAACTAACAAATCCGTATATCAATAAAAAAGTTTCTTTCCAAAAATATACAAAAAAAAACAATACAATAAAAAAAAACAAAGCAAAAAAAAAAAAACAATCTAATAAAAAAAACCAAATTATTACAAAACATTTTTCAACGACGCTAAAAAATTTAAACTAATATAGAAGCATAAAACTTAAGAAAAAAACAAAATCAATATTAAACAAACGCAACTCTTAAATTAAAGCAAAACTGGGCTTAATTCTAAACTAAGTAAAATAGGAAATCACTTTAAATAACAAATTTTAAAGCAAAAAAGATCCTTAAATAAGTGTAGTTGAAAAATTTACTATACACTAAAAATGATCAAGTACTTTATGGTAAGTTTGTATTCAAAACATACATAAAGATTTAATACAGTCTTTTCTTATGATACAAGCAATCAACTTGCATATCAAGGCATATCCTGACACTGTTTTTTCTATTCCAGCTACGATATAAATTACAGTTAAAGCAAGAAAACATAGCACAATATAAAAACCATAAAAAAATAATGAAGTAAACTTAAAAAAATAAAGAAATCAACAAGACTGTCGTATAAACAAAAAAACAAACAAAAGTGATCTTATCTGTGTTAACTTGCGTCTTTGAGTATTTTATAATCAAAAAGAAATTGAATCAACATAACTGAATACTTATAAATGTCCTAAATAAAGACAACAGCCTTTGTTTTTGTTTTTACAGTTATAAATAAGACCAACACTTTGCGCATATACAAAAAAAAACATAACATGATACTGTTAAAGGCATTTATACAGATTGCAATAAAAAAACATACATAATGTAAAAAAAAACATATTATAAAACAAACTAATTTAGAAAACGATTTATAAGATATAATCAAATTTTTACTGTATGGGAGGCAATTTTATGTTAAAAATCAAATGATTGAAAATCATGACATAGCGTTTTTGACCATATATTTTATTATAACTTTACAAAAAAAATAATATGAACAGATTGTTGTTTTTTAAAAAAATCGTGGCCGGGATCGATATGTACTTTTTGCAAATAAGAATTATTACAAAATTGTTTCACCAACGGCCTAACGGTTCAAAACTCGTTAGTAAAGCGTTAAAATATGTTTTTGTTGCAGAATAAATAATTGATTTGTCACATATAAATTCGAGGACATACCGCTTTTTCTGTTCCATGCTCATTTTTACTTTTATATATGCTGCGTTTTATAGTTGTTTTATATTTGCTTATCTGCCTTAACATTGGATTACGTTGCTTGATAGAATTAGTAAATCTGTTTGTAACAGGGCTTCTTTATTAGATTCATTGGGGCCAGTTGTTGGTGAATGTATGCAACCAGCAAAAAATTTTTTTTATTATAGAAAAAGATTTTTAAGGACAAAACTTGGGCTGCACATTGTAATTTTATTTGAACTCGTAACTATAAAAACCACCTTTTAATATTAAAGAATTTTTTAAAAACGCGAAATATATATTTAGGACAGTGTTTGTTGTTAAGCCACACTTAAGTTAGTTAGATTACTTTTTTTACAAAAATTATAGTAAAGAAAATAAAAAGAAAAATAAGTTTATTTACCGCATTCTTTAAATGTTGCAGAAATCTCCTGCAAAATACATTTTTTGCAAAGTTTGTGTTTTTCTTATTAACAAAAGAAATTGAAATGCAAAAGAAATGCTAAAACGGTAATCAAAAACAAAAATAAAAACTTAAAGTAAACATATGCCGAGTAAATATAATCTATTTATAAAGGATAAATATAGTAAACAAGATATATTTATGCGAATTTTGTATGGTTAGGCGTATTTCTTAGAAAATGATACATGCAAAAAACAAAATATTAGTAAATGTGTACGTAAAACACAAAATTTTGCAAAAAAAAGAAGTAGAATGTGTATTACTTTTTAACGAAAGGTATTTAACTTTTCTAAATTTGAAGATGGTTGCATACCTATAAAAACAATTCCGTTTTACTGTAAACCATGTTTTTTTTACGTATAAGTATAGCTTTCTACTTTGGGTATTTGTTTTTTCTGCTTATTATTACTTATTGGTAAGGGGTGTTTTTCTTTCTAGTATACTTACAGGGTAGATCCCTAGGTCATCACTTTCATGTATGTTCGCTTTTTTAGGCTACAATGTACAAAATAAGGCAATTATATGACAATCTTCTTAAAGGTATAAAAAATACAAAAATACATATAGATAGCAAAAATATTTTTACCTTTATGTTTATGTTGCTTACCTGTAGGCAAAGAAAAACTACGACAGTTGCTACAATATATATAATACAAGAAAAACCATAATCGGTAAAAATCTAAATACAAAAAAACTATGTATTATTTTACATTTTAAAAGTAGTGATAAACTTGCCATGTGGAAAACAGAAAGGACAAAAGCCTTGTTATACAAAAATAAAAATTACTTGCAGTCTTTCTTTTTACTATAAGTTTGTATTAGTATATTTTAAAACGCCGAAAATTGTAATATAATCTGTAATCTTAAAAATGAATAGAACCTACTTGATTTTTTATACCAATCCGCATTATGCAAGACCTTTTGTAAAAAATACTTTACTTTCTAAATTAATTATAACAAGTATTTGAATTATTTATTAAGAGCAATCAAACATTATATACATTTTAAAAATAAAATACATTTCTTCCCGCCATCAAAAAACAAAAAAAATGCTTTTTCATATACAACTATGTGCAAACTTGCTCTTTTAGTATCGAACAAATATTTTAATGCCTTATTAATTATGTTTGTCTTTTTATAACAAAATGTATTTTTTTGTAAAAGAAAATGTATTTATTTAGCAGATTTCTTTTTTTTAAATTACTTAGTGTAGAAAAAACTGTAATTTATTGCATAAAAATATAAGTGAACAAATTAAATAAATTACATGGGAAAATTATGGAATGAAAAAGTATTTCTGCTTGAAATATGTATAAATAAAGATTCAATCTATGCGTATTTTTGTACTTACTAACTAAAATGCAATTTTTGCATATATGGTGACTAATGTATTGGTTTAATTAAAAAAAAACAGCTTTTATTTGTATAAAAAAATTATCCTACGCACAAAAAATTATCTTAAATGCAAGAAACAGTTTTATAACTTTGTATACTTGTAACACCTTTTTAATTCTTTTTGGTCAATATATAAGAGTTTTGTTTGTTTAAATATATTAATTTTACATTTAAGTTTTTAACCATTTTAAAAATAAATATTTTTCTTTTTACTTTTATGTTTGCTTAGCAATAATACTTCACGTAATATCGCTTTCTCCAAATCATTGAGAAAGGATATTGTATTTTTTGCAATTAATGTAGTAAAAAAACAGCCTAAATTTTTTTGCAATAAATAATTTTCCATTCGCGTGGGATCTCCAATAAAAACTATTATAAATCTTATTAGTACTCATTTTGTTGTACAATTATATATTTGTGTTTTATTTGTGTATAAGCTACAAAAGTTAGTTTTATTTTATTTATTTTTATAAATCTATGCAATATTTTACAATCCAAAGGCATAAACTATCTTCTTACTGTTACTTTTCTAATATTTATATGCAATAGCAATAGCAATAGCGAATAAACTTTTAATTACGCTTGCTACAAGCAGGTTGCAAAAAACTGTATAATTATTATAGTAAACAAATATTTTGCAAAGAAAGAAAGTAAATGTCATTTTAAACTTTTGCTTAATATACTTCAAAACATACTAGTATATATGCGAGCACAGTCGTGTGGTTTTTTGCCTAATAGGAAACATCATTGAGTAATAGGGGTAAGAAATCTCACTTTAAATAACTTCAGTCTTTTTATATTTTTACGTTTAAATACCAAAAACTTCGTTTGCATGCAAGCATACACAAAAAATACTTCAAGCTACGACCAATATTTTTATATGTTGTTTGAAAAAATTTGAAAGACGTTTTTTCTACATTTTATATTTTCAATACCCCTTAAAACTGATATTAGGTGGCTCATATCAGAAAGAAAATTCAAAATACCATTTATAGAAAACTATTAACTTGGAGAGATGACAGATTTTGTGGATTTGTTTTTTTTTTGGAAATGTGTAGCAAAAGTTGCAGAAACCAGCAAACCGCTTTAAAAAATACAATAAATCGACTACAAGGGCAGCAGCCGTATCCCTGCATTAGCTGAATAAAATAAATTTTGCTGGGTGTAGATGTAAAATTAACGTAGTTGCGTCAGTACTTATTGATCGGCTTGAGAAATATATGATGCAGCTGTTTATAATTTCATTAACTATTATCTTGCGCATCTAATTTCGTTGCAGCTGTTGTAAATTTTAAAATTGCTCTGGATATTTATATTGACAAAAGCTAAAGTGCACCCTGCTAACTCGCAAGTATATTTGATTTTGTTTGTAAGTATGATATTTGAAAACCCCGAAAATCCAACGGTTCTTACAAGTAGAACAAAATTAACATGAAAAAGTATTATTTTTTCCAATTTGATTTTTGCTGCGAAAATTTATAAAGAATTATAAATACAGCATTATCAATGAAACAATCTTTATATCTTCCATACGTATATTTTTTGTGAATTATTATTATTACATCAAAATAAAAAGCAAAAACTGTTTTTTTTATACTGCTTGTTATAAAAGAAAACAACGCCAATATAAAGTAAATGTTGACTCATATAGAGTACATGATATTGTAGGATGGTGTTTCTTTAGAGCGTGATGATTGTATATATGACTATGTAAATGCAATGTTTTAACAAAAAACATGATTTGGTTTAAAAAACGAATACGCGGTTTTGTTTTTATAATTTACTCATGGCCTATGGAGAATTTTGGTAGATCTGAAAAAGAGAGCTATACAACTAGGCTAGAGAAAAACCATAGTTAACTTAATACATGTCATCAATACCCCATATGCCCCTAAAACTCATTGATTACGTTTCTGATACATTAAAAACCTTTACCCACTTAGAAAATGCAGTCCTGATTTGGTATAAATACAATGCAACAAATTGGCTGACGGAGTTTATTAACATAATTTAGAGAACAATATGTTCGCAATTTAATAATTATGGGGGGGAGAACAAATAACTCTGAAGAAGGTCATTTTCTAAATTGCCGCGGCGAATAGACAAGTCAAGACGTAACATAACCGAGGTAGTGCATGTGCTTACGCATATAGTTTTTTGCATTAAATTTAGGTTTCTAGGATTAAAAAATGGAAACCCACTAAGAAGGCAAAAACGAACATACAAAAAAGCGCTGGAAAAAATTTCAAGATAAAAAAAAATTTCCGAACACTAAATTACAAATGATAAATATGGTTTGCGCTGTATTTTATGCGTTCGAAATATATTACAGATGTCAAGATAACATTTTTTAGTTGTTTTGACTTCTATGAAAATAAACAGCTTTTCTATATACGCAAAAAACAATTGATCGGTTATAAATTGTGGCAAAAAATATGCAAAAGTAAGGTATAACTACGTTATAACCCCTGTTATATACGTCAAGTTTCCCTCTAATTCAAAACAAAGCAAAATGTGTAACTTGGGCTTATCGAACTCCAGAAACAGGCCGTCATCGTCCAAATACACAACAAAACTTGTTCAAATTTTGCATATTTGGGTCCAATACGATGCAATAAAACATAAATTCCTAACGTGGATAAAGGTATATGTGGTAAAATCAACGCTATGAAAAGTATGCTTTTGGTACATATATTCATAGCATTAAACAGATAGTAATGATAATGATATTTTACGTTTGCTGTAAGTGTTTTAGAACACCTACAAGTATATCATGGGTAGATTTTGCGCTAATCACAAAAAAAAAAAATTCCAAGGATAATAATACAAAATTTTAAATAGCATGAAATATAAAAATGTAAGATATAAAAAATTACGTGATATAATAAACAATCGCAGCACTAGCTACCACATATGCACCTCGGGCTATACGTGCTTACCCGCAACAAATATAAATACATTACGTTAATTATAACAGTTCTAAGTAAAGGTAATTACAAAGGATAATGCCCCTAGAAAAAACTGTTTCTGAGTAGTGATTTGTTTATATGAGGTTTATATATAAATTTATATAGTGTGCAAAAATTAAAAACGAACAACTAAAAAAGTAAATTACGCAAATTAAAACCTGTCCCTTGGCTTAAAAGAAAAATTAATTTTTAGTACAGTTTTTTGCAGTTTGTTTTTGAAATGGGACGGAAAAATAGCAAAATAACAAAAACCACTGGTAATCGGGCTTTTTTTTGGGTTCTTGTGTAAGTATACTAAAAATTAAAGCATAAACTCTTTTTGAAAGTAAAAAGGTAGGTAAAAGTACATTAACTTGTATTTAATTCTAGTATTAATGTAATGTAATGACATGTTTGAACTTAATTTAAAATGTTTACTTGCACATATACGTGTTTTTATTTCGGTTTTTGCGTGTTTTTTGTTAAGATTCAAACAATTTTACGACATACAGTGTACAAGCCATTTTTCCAGCAAAAACATGTTGGGATCGAAAAAAAACAAGACTATACAAACAAGATAGCAAACGTGTGTTCATAATTATAAAAGTATTTATTTTATTACAATTATTAGTTATTTTTTACTAATCTAAATGAAAATATATTGCTTTTATCAAGTTTAGACCATTTTCTATTGATTTAATTAAGATCTGGTGTCGTTGACGCCAACAGTTACCTTTTAAAACCCTAGCAACGATCCCGTAGAATTCGTAAAATTTGTGTTAACCACATATTTAAATCACTTCTTGTTGTTCCCTTGATTTCATAATTATTATCATTATTTAATTTTGTTCATTGTAAGAATTTTTTCTGTCAATTAAATTCACATTTCCATTTATATATATTTAATTCTTGTTAATCACTTTGTCTTATTTTTCGTATTCCATATCGCGTTTTTTAAATTATTTGGTATCTTCCTTTGTAAAATTGTCAGTTTTCATGGTTATCTTGGATTTATAAATTTTCCTTCCCTGTAGTTCGTAATTATTAAGTTAGGGCAGGAGAGTGTCGCAGTTATTATTTATTTATATAGTTTTCTTTCTGTGTCCTCGGTCTTGTTCCCATACTAAAGTTTTTGAATTCATGCTTTTATAGTTAAAATAATAGTCCTAAATCTAGGGTTCAAACGAAAAACTGCAATTTATCATAGCCGGCTGCACTATTTCGACCTCATCAGTCCCCAAGCTTTTTTTTTAATCACGGCAGTGTGATAATTCCCGTGATCACACAATATTCTTTCTACGAATCCTTATCGGCTGTACTACTTTTTTATTGTTTCTTTAGCATGTAAGTCTGTTTTTTTGATACGCGTCTGCTATCAATCAGCTTTCACTCCTACCTACTTTATTTACTACGAATGGTCCCATATACTTTGGTTAAAGTTTACTTGTCATACTCTGCTTTTACTAAGATGTGCATCTCCTTTTTATATCTTGTATTTTTTCTCTAATTGGCTTAGTATCCTGTTTTTGCTTGTTCCTTATCTCGATCATCTTCTTTTCTTGTTTTTTTTTGTATTTTTCACAGTCTCTCCTCTGTTAGTGTCAGTTTGATTTTTTGCGTTTTTTGTTGTATATAGTAAATTTGACGTCCATCCGCTTACGATTCAAACTGAGACGTGTTTAATGTTTTTATGCCTCCGTATATTATAATTGAATCTTATAATATCAGTATATTTATCGTATTCTTATTCGTTTTCGTATGCGTTCTTGGCTAATATTGCCACTAGGCTTCGGTGTGGTCTTTCCACTCGTCCGTTCGTTTGTGCTCTTTACGGACTGGAATATCTTTTAACAATCCACATTAGTACACAAAACACAAACTTACTACAGCGTTATTGAATTCACGCCCATTATCCGATAATATGCTACTCGGGCACCCATGTTCCAGAATTATTTCTTTAAAAAAAAACTTAGCAACTTCGACTGCAATTTTTGTTACCGCTTTATTATTGCAAATTTTGTACGGATATCTACGCTACTACTTACAATTAATTCCTCATTTCCGTTGTGACCAGAAGGCCTATTTTATCTATTCCAATTATCTCGAACGCCTCTCCCACCGATATTACGTATTTAATTTTTGGTATTTCTTTATTGTTGAACAGTATGCATCGTGGATATTTCCTTACTATTCCAGGCCATCTTCTCTCATCTTGGTTTATGATAAATAATTCTACAACAATTTATAAGTCGTGCGGGCGTTAGAATGCTCTATGTCCACATTACTTTTATTGATTAGCTTTTCTTTTTTTTCGTCGTCATAATCTTTTTCCTTTCCAATTGAATCCTCGGGTATTCTTCAGTTTTCATCGTGTTTCTTTTTTCGCGCTTCCACATAAATTGTTGCGGTTCCGATTGGGTTCCTACTTAAGCAGTCCGCTACCACATTTAATTGTCCGCTTTTATGCACTTACACAAATATAAATTTTTATGGTTTTGAAAACCATCACATTAATTTTCCTTGTACTTCCTTATTGTTTTAATAGAAGGTTGGTGCGTATATTGTCTGTTTGTACTAAAAATCTTCTTCCGCGTAAAACTCATCCCCAAACTTTTATTTTCCAAACTAATGCAATGCTTCCAACTTGCTTGTTGAGTATTTATTTACATATTTGTATGTAGCTCGCAATGCATATGCTACGACTACTTCCCTATCTTTGTATTTTTGTGTCAATATTGCCCAAGGCCGGTCGCCGACGCATCCGTTGTATCTTTTAAGTTCGGACACTATTTTCCGTGTGCTAAGATCGAATCTGAGCATAGTTGCTGGTATATTTTCTTCAACGCTGTATTCGTTTCCTTTTTTTATTCGAACTCTTTATTTTTTTACATCTCTAGCAATGCTAGAATTTCCTCGTAAAGTTATTTGTATATGGCAGCAAACAAACGCAAACGTCCCATCGTATTCCTTGTTGCTTGTAGACGTCTTAGGTTTATGGAAATTTGCGTATTGCGTTCATCTTATCTTTACTTATCCGCATTCCTTCGTTACCTATTATAAATGACAATTTTGTATTTTTTTACCAAATAGTTCCGTTTTACTATAGTTCAACTTCAATCCATAATTTTCTAGTTCCTTTACCACACAGCTTATATGCTTTTCGTTTTACTCCTATGTTTTTTGTAAAAAAACTATGTCATCTAAATAGACGCTGGCGAATTGCCACCCAAAATGATTGAATATATTATTTATTAGTCGTTGGAGCTCCGCAGGTGCAATTTGCGTACGTGAACGGCATCAAATTAAATCGTGGTTTGCATTTTGCGTCACGTTCGCCGTATATATCTTATTTTCTTTCGCACTTTTATCTGCCAGTATCCTGATGATAGGTCTTAATTTTGAACAATATGTTGCGTTTGCCATCTAATCTAAGGTATCATCCCTTCTTGGCAAGGAGTACGAATTGTTAATCTTTTCCTTGTTGATCTTCTGATAATCTACACAAAATCTATAAGAATTATATCCTATCCTTACTAATCGCACTTGCTATATTTTTTGCTATACCTGTGTCTACTGACGCCTTTTATCATCATGTCTTTGACATGGTTTTCTATTTATTTCTTTTTTACTGTGGCTTGTTCTATACGCCGCTGCTTTTTTTCTTCCTACGTTCCATTTCCATATAAAATTTATCTCCTAGGGTATTTCCTAACGTACCCTTTCCGCTTTTCATGTAACTCTCTTTTAACAATCTGAAATCCAAGTCACTTACTTTAAAACAAGATTTCAAATCATTGATGTTATTTCTTACAACTCTATCTTCCTTACTTATAATCTACAGGATTCATACACTACAACCGTCGCTACTCGCTATTCCTTGCTGCATCTTTTGCCATTTTATCTGTATTGGCTATCCTTACTTAGTTGCACCTCGTTCTATTGTCAACTATTTGGTCTCCTGCACTAGCCATGTATATTCGTGTGTTGGTGTAAAAAAATCTTCATCGTTTTCAATAATCGTATTTTTTTTATCTTCTATTTTGAAATCCACTGCGCATTTTTGAGCTAGTGAAGGGGTCTTCAAAAGGGTTCCATTGGAGCCTCGATTAGATTTTGGAACCCGTAATTAGTTTTTGGAACCCTTAATTTAAAAATGAAACCCCATGAAACAAAAAAACTGGAACTATAAAAAATACAAAGACGTACGCATTATTCTATTAGTAAATATGCATATTTATTTTATAATTACCTTGCTCTAAAAAAATACTCGCCTGATTACTTGCACCTTAGATCGGTTTTTAAGTTAGGGAAAATGTACTTTGGTTGCCATGTTTTTAGTATCGTTAATATAGATGCATTTTTTACACATGTTTTTGTAGCTAGGCAATCATACTTAATGTTTTGCGCTGCATTCTTAAACAATTTTAAGAGTAATATTATCTAAAATTAAGCCTTAACAGGTAATATGGTTTATATTGTGTAAGAAATACGTTTCGTCAAAAAAAAATCAGTTAAGACATTGGATTTCGATCAGTAAGATATTATATATAAAATCTCTCATTTGCACTACATAAAGTCCAGTTTTATAAAACCAAATACTTGCCAATGCGGTTTATTTATTACAATTCAAAAACTATAGCATATGCATAAATTTTTTGATGCGTATCCTTAATTTTATTTTTCTGTTTAGTCGCCATTTCTTTTTGCCGAAATTCTTTGCATTCAAACAAGAGACAAAGCATTTATAGTCATAAATAATATAATAGCCCTTGATATAGTAAAAGTAGCGATATACAGTCAAACTATTGCATTTATACAATATTACACACCAGTTTGTATTTATGCTCCATTTTTCATCATTTCAAGGGGCTCCAAAAAAATAAAGAAAATGAAGACCCCTGTCCTAGAGAATTAGAACCCTTATATTTATATTTTTGTAGTAATTTAATCATGGGGAAAACAGGAACGCGATTTCCGACAGCCTTTTGGAACATTAGTGATCAGACTGTTAAAACTGTTTCTAGAACTAACAATGCAGTCGAATCCTGGTATAACAGCTTTGCCTCCTTTAGTAATACAAGCCGATATAATCTTATTATTCTAATATATAAATTGAAGAAGGAAAAAGAGAGTTGGAGAATTAAATTAGCATTTATTCAACTGGGCCATTACCCACGAAGAAATCATAAATATGTTGTTATGAAAGAACGTGTTGTTGCATTTATGCTAAAAAAAGAATTTTAAATTATGGGTTCCAGTTTTGTTCAATCTTGGTGATTTTAATCTTTTATTAATTTTTTTTAGCTTTTTATTCTTTATTTTTTTCCATTTTTTTCATATTTTTACTAGATGTTTGTTGTTTAGTCTAATTTTCATTTTTATTTTTCATTTTTATTTTTAGTGGTCGAAATGCATCGGTCACCTTCAGCGCATTCGTGGTGTCCCAATTATAAGGAAAATGTGCCTTTATAGTCTTTTATGCTTTTTATTAATCCACTTTAAAATAAAAAAACTTTAAGAATAGGCACGCCAATCCTAGACTGCTAAGTTCACATGTAAAGAAAAGCGTCGATAACATAAGACACAGATGAACTATAACAAAGTTATGCGATTATGAGATGATTTCAAACATTCCCAGTTCCTATTTTTTAGTTTATTGTTAATCTTTGTACATTTATTGTTATGCGAATTATTTTACTAAGGGCGTGTTCTGATTTTTTTCTTAAGCATTTTTTTTATGCACAGATAATCGATGCTTAAGCAAAAAAAACCATATATAGTGTTCCATTTTTTTCATAATATGCTTATATTTATCTTTTTTCTTATAGAAGTTTATAGATTTTTCGGTAACCAAAAGTGCTTCCAGAAAATTCAAAAAGAAAAAGTCAATATTTTGCTTATGCAAAAAAAAAGTGTTTCACCTACACTTTGCTTACGTAAAATAATTTTTTGCTTAAGCAAAAATAATGGTCCAGAATAGATGGTAGTTGCTTGCATAAAGAAAAACCCGGAACACTCCCTAAATATATATAAAAACTACCTAAGATATATAAAAAAGCAAAATGAACAAAAAATTTTTTTTTATAAAAAAATAGCCTTATACTTTTAGAGATTTGATGCATTCCTTATTTCTAATTTTGCGCTTAGGCTTGTTGTTTAAAGTTTTTCCCCGTTGACGTGTCAATTTTGCTTTGTAAAAAACGTTGAGTTTTGTTATTTCTTTTCAAAAAACGATTATATTATCCAAGTTACTCTGATTATTCAGATTCAAAACTAGGGTCTTTAAATAAAGCATTTTTAAATTGCAAAAAAATGCATTTAAAAGCAAAATTCAACAAAAAAAAAATACAATGGCGTTATAAGTGTGATTATACTATATTTTCGGTTGTCAAATTAAACAAGTTTAAGCTTTATTTAGTTTTTATTATAATATATCTTTTTTTTTACTGGATAAAATGCAATAAAAAAATACATTTATCGTCAAAAAATACATTTGAATAACCCGTTTTCATAACATTTATGTATACTTAGGGTTGTAAAGATTTTTAAAAATGAAATTTTTTCATTTTAAAGTCAAAAAAATGGGAATCTATTTTATTTTAAAATCCCGTGGGTTTTTATTTTTTTATTTTAGGCTATTCTATAAACAAATTAAAATACAATTCTTCCTTTTTTCTCCTCTTTATGGCCGTTAAATTTTCTAAAATATTGGATATGTTTGTTATTAAATATGAAGCTATAAAATACATTGTTCGCATGATTTTTTAATTTTTTAGTGCGTCTGAAAACAAAAAAAAAGAATATGATATAAAAAATCAAGACAAAAAAATACAAAGTTATACCACTTTAATTTGGTCTTTTTGCTTTTCCGAAAACCAACAGAAAACACATTTTTATACCCAATCAAATAGTTTTTTACGAAAGTCACCGAGTAAATTCCCATATATTTTTAAAAAAGTAAAATCTCCGATTTTTACACCCCTATGTCTGGCCAAAATTATGCATATTTCAATAAAATAAACAAAAAAACACAAATTTTTACCACATATAATGCCTATTTTAAATTCCCATAATTTTAATTTTCCGAGTAAATTCCCATATATTTTAAAAAAATTTAAATTACCGATTTTTACAACCCTATGTATACTTATTTCTTTTAAATTAAATGTTTTTTTAATAGAATAACCATTAGTTCAGAGTGCCAACGCTAAAACATTTAACTTATTTTTGATGTTTTCACAGGTCTCAGCCCTTTTTACGAGTGATTCATTTACATCAGGATCAAAATAATCTTTCACTATATCACAATAAATTTTTTCACTGCAAAAACCACGCGACAACAGGGTTAAAACATTTTTTTCAATTTCGCGTTCTTCTTTATCTAATTTGCCATATTTCATTTTTAACAAATTCATGTAATGTTCATTAAGTGAATTATCTATATTTGTCAGATTGCGTTTTTTAAGTAAGCCTTTAAGTTGTATACTCCTTAAATTTTCAATGCAATCGTAAATTTTATCTACTTTCCTTATAATTTCAATTTCTTTATAAGGCTCTAAAAGTTTATAAATCCCTGATTTTATTTTAGTATATAGGTCTTCTATAAAACCAGAATGCAGGCTAAGAGGAAAAGCACGCGTAAATATTGTTAATAAATTCTCCATATATTGAATACACTCAATCTCAACACAGCCCAGTTGCACGTTACTTGTATAAATCATGCGCATTTTTATATCCAAAAGTTTTTTCTTGTTAACGTCATATGTCCTTAATATATCATGAATTTTATCAACAATGTTTTCTATATCTTTAAGGCCCATACCTGTAAATAAATCTAAAATCTTGTTTAATTTGGAACTGTCCGCCTTACTTATATGATGTAATACATTCGTCATCGCTCGAAGTTCTTTTTTAACCTTATCCCGATCATTTTCATAAATATCATCTAACGACATATTGTATTTTTGTTTATAGTTATGCAAAGCTTCTACTACCTCCAGCAATATTTCGGACGTTTCTGTTGCAAATAAGTCAATATTTTGATATTTATCTTCCATGATACCATATTCATTAAATTGTTCTTTAAGTTTACCAATGATGTCATCTTTCAATTCATTATAACATTTTTCCCCAAAACAATCATCTATAAAGATTTTAGTAGTTCATTTCCTTTCTTCATGCTATCTTGATACTCAAGAATTTGTGTCCATGCATTCATTACATCTTCTTCCATTGTTTCGGTGAACCGACGATCAAGCCCAACCCACGTAATTGAATTAATATATGTCATAAAATTGACACTCGACGAACAATGAGGAAATGATAATTCATATTTATACTCTTCCAACAAATACTCAAATAGATCAATCTTATATATGCCCGCGCACTTCAACTCAACAAAAAGAAAAGCAAACACGTAAATGCGCCGGAGTATTGCCAGAAAAAAATTTGTGTCACATCGAGCCCCTACTTTCATACTAAAAGCTTTTGATGCGCAGGCATTAGTTTGGATTTCTGACATTTTATTGGGGTTAATTATAGTTTTTTTTTTTATATAGGAGAAGAAAAAGGGGATAGATAAATTATAAAATTTAAATAAAATTAAAAGTATAGATCATCGTATTTTTATAAATTCTTCCGGCTTTTTTACCAAAGGAGTGTGGACTTAATTATGTTAAGAATGGTGACCATTCGTCTACTCCTATAATTTCCTAATGAAATGATTGTTATTCCCATTTGGATTCTGAGGAAATTGGAATTAATTTTTAGGTTCTGGCGTGATCAGGAGGGCTTGGAAAAATATGACTTGGTATTGATTAGGGTTGTAAACCAAAATTACCTTTCCCAATTTTCCCATCATTTAGACCGGGAAAATTGGGAAAGAAAATTTGACCACGGGAAAATTGGAAATTTTGCCTTTAGCTATTTAATAGTTTTCTTCGCGTTACATTTGATAATAAAACTTTTTTGTTATTTTTCTCGTTAATTTATGAAACAAGTTCAAGCTTTACCGTAATAAAATTGTTTGTAACATGGTTGTAAAGTTAATTAGAAACATTTTGAATCATACTACATTTTACAGAGCGTCAAATAAAATGTATAAAGGATTAAACATTATAATATTCTATTTAATAATTGTTTCCGTCATGGCAAAAAGTTTATTCTTTTAGTCAAGTAAAAAAAAAATAAATAAATAATAATATGCCAAATAATATAAATTTTTCATATAAAAGCATTTAATAAATTGCAAAAAAACATACATCTACAAAATAATTGTTTTAGATAACTTATTAGCTTTGCTTTATAATTGTAAAACTACTTCTGGGTTTTATCAAGCGTTTTATAGAAATATAAGTTATGGTAGATATAAATACAGACGTTAGTTTAAAAAAAAAACATGTACTCTGCAATCTAAAATATGTCAATTATAAGTACTAGTGTCGTAATTATGACTTAAAAATATGT
>JAQFYM010004289.1:0-15955 GCA_034694785.1 Agrenia bidenticulata | reverse complement strand
ATTTATAAATTTATGCAGTCCCAAACATTTTAACCCGACACTCACCACGTACACGTTGCAATTTTGCAACACACAATATCCCAACTGAAACTATCAACTTTCAGATGCCTTATCCTTGTATTTTTAATCACTGTATACAAGCATCAGACTTATAAATACAAGAAGCTTTTTAAACAAAATAATTGCCGGCGTTTTTAGTAAATAGTGTGTAAGAATAGTCATGAGTTACACCAGATAAGTCAAAATAGGTTGCGCATATAACAAGCAAACAGTTACAAAAACTTCGAGCTTAAGATAGCCCGCGGTATTGCATATACACAATTTACAATGCTGCTCTAACTTAGTTGCCCATTACACTCGCTTTGTTTTCTGTCAGATACCTATTCATGCACAAAAAAAAAGTGCCTGTATGTACTTCAATACTATATAAAAGTATACTGCAGTTTGATTGAAGCAGCAGGCGCCTTGGTTTCAACCTTCGCTGAAATAATCATATTGTTTTAAACCTTACAATGTGTTTGTCATGAATATGTTTCCAAAAAAAATTGTATTGCATCGACTGTGGATTACAAAAACACAGCGAATTTTTCTCGGTTGGTAATGAGGCGCAGGATTAGTGTCATTTGCCTTAAAATCTAGTTTGATTTAGAGAAAACGCAATCTTTATATGTAATAAATAACAAGGTAGAGTTGTTTCGATCTGAACGAGACAAACTCGATATGCAATTGTGATCCAGAAGATGTATCTGATGTAAGATCATGTCATCAACTATTATGCACTTTGCATAAACCCAAACTACGACAACCTCGAAAAAATATACTAGTTACTGGCAAAGAGTACTTTCTTGCAATTTGCATTTTGCCTAGGCAATGTTTATTCTTGGACCCAAAAGCAATTTATTTTTGGCCTTAATAACAACAATGCCTAGACAAAGAACCTTTGCATTAAAGTACACTTTGCCGGAAACACATATAAACCGCAACAAAATCAGGAAGAAAGAAAATCAAAAAAAAAACATTATAAAATATACATCTGAAACTATGGAACAGTGCTGTAAAAACATCAGAAAGTACAGAACTGACAAAACCGGCTAAATGGGGCTGTGTAATGCGTACAAAAAATGTATAAAAATCATTTAGGCTGACAACATACAATTATCTCAAGCAATGTAACCTCTCGTAACTAAAATATATAAATGTACGGGCAACAACGCGTCTAAACAAATCTACTTCACAGTTACAAAATAACGTCTTTTAGTCGTCGAATTGTGTTAATTTTAATATCTTATTGTTTTGCCAGCCTTTCGCATGTTAAACGATGCAAACAAGCCTTTAGATTTTCCAGGTACTTTACTAAACCCAAAAGCAGAATCATAGACAATAAAGTGCAGTCGGTTTCTTTATCTTGTAGTTTGCGATATAAAAAACGCAGTATACATATTGTTGACGCCCTCAGCTGTAATCATTAAAGCTATCTTTCTAAAAACTGTATTATTACGTACAACAATTTATAAAGCCGTAACAAAAAATACCTAAAAGCATTTTGAGCGCTGCGTGTTCAACTTTTTAACAAGAGAGAATTCATCACTATACGAGTACAGGTAAACCCCCGCAAAATGAGAGTCTCTAAAAATGAGAATTTTTGGCTTATATGGTTAATTAGGCGTGTCAAATTGTGCACCGCAATTTCTTACTAAAATATGCAAATAACATAAAAACATATAATAAAGAAATAAATCGTTTGCACTTTTTAAATCTTTTTTTTTATATTACATTTCTACCCAAATATAGAAATTATCTTAAACCAGAACCGTTCTAATGTGAGGGGTATTACTGTACACACTAAAACACGTGCCAAGCAAAATATAGACAATAAAACGCATGAATACTACCTAAACAATATTTTTCTTACTAGAAGATGTAAACAATGGCCTAAAAAAAATCAAACTTACGGCTCATTGGTTGACGCGCATAACATGTAAAGTAACAACCCTCCAACTATAAATACGCGTGACACATCAATAAAAAACAACTAGTCAACTTTATAATGGATAGTTAACCGCCTTGAGAGATTAAAGGGGACAAACAGCCAAAACAAATAAATTATATACGCTAACGCCAATTTTACTAAATGAAATAAATTGCTGTTGCTAGCGAACGTACGCAGTCAAATGCACTTACATGCATTTGCCTATTATTCTAAACATGACACTACCCTTTTTTATAATCAACCACCCGACGGAAGGTACAATTTTATTTACAGGATAACATGCTTACAAACGCAGCTTCGTACTCATCTGTAACGGATATGCAAAACAAAACATGCATTTTTGCGCAAGAAACAAAACTTACATATCTGAGACAATTAAAAAGCCAACAAGCTTGTACCTGATGGATTCATTAAATTGGTCAAACGGCGGCATTCGAGTATTCATCTCGTAGTAAAAAGTTAAAAAAATTGTTATTCTGGCTACAAAAAAGACAAAACCTGCATTTTGAAAGTGATCTAGAGTAAAAAGGCACAATACATATATTCAACACCAAAAACTTGTACTTAAAAGCATACGGTGATGGCATTACTACAGCAAAAACAACATTTAAAAAAGAAAAAAAGGCTACACTTCAGACTTAAAAAAATCACAGACGTACTAAAAATGCATACTGATCAAGTAAGGAACAAATAAGGTTTGTGCTGGATAGAAGGATCATTCTACTAGAAATGCTGCGACTGTAAAAGCCTTTTTGGAAAACGTACAAAGTCAAGATATTGATACACAACAAAACAAAAAGAAAAAAAAGCGCTTTTTTGTTATATAAGTAGGTCAAGAGGCCGTACACCTTTTAAGAATTACCTTTTATTACTAAAAACCTTGGTTTTGTACATTATAATAGTACTAAATCAATTCACAAGACACTTGTGTATTTTCATATACCTTAAAGTTGTATTTTCGATCGAAAAACAATAAGTTCCTTATTGAAAAGTAATCTGTTGCTTGAAATATGTAATGTGTTTGTATATTTTGTGTACCAGTTTTTAATACTACAGATGTAAATTCTTTTCGCCATATAGATTATTTTCCGGTTTTTTGAGCAATTTTGAAACAAGGATTTCGGGTTAATACAAAATCTAATAACGAAATCTAATGCTGCATAAGGCTTTACAAAACAGTCTAATTTCCTAAAATTGGATGCTCTTGTATGAAAGATTTTTTATTGGAGGATATATTTTAAGCAAATTTTAGATTTGCAAAAAAACAAGTGTAATGTTTGATGATGTAGAGCAATGCAATCAAAACGTAACTAGGCTCAAGCAATTATACTAAGGGTTTCCGGTATGTATAAACAGACCGTAGTGGATTGCCAATACTTAAATTGCAAGAAATGTGACAATCCGATATTTCGTCGATGATTAACCCATCTTGTTGCACGTATTTTCGCCGTAAGCAAAAAACGAAAAACATAATACTGTGCTTTAAAATAACATTAAATAAATACGATTAAGATTTTTATAAATACAAACAAATCCATATGTAAACGAGAAAAGAATTTTGGTTCGACGATTTTTGAATTGATTTAATCGATGATAAAGTAACTGCGCCTGATGCTGTAGTGATATTTTTCTCATATCCGAGTCTAGAATCTCGAAGTTTTTAATGAATGTAAAAAAAACAACGCGAGAATAATAAAGGAGTTGACAATGTTAAAACGCAAGACTATGTTTGATAGAGTTGCATGTTTAATAGATAACAAGAAAATTTTTCGCACAGATTTTCTACAGAACAAAAAAAGGTAGAAAAAATAGATTATTAACTTTTAAAATGTTGTCCTGGAGCATTTTACATAGGCAAGTGCTAGTAATCGCAGATCGAATTATCGGTCTGCATAGACCGGACTAGGCCTGACCTGACCTGACCGGACCGTAAAATATGTAAAAAAAACGGACCGGACCGGCAACAAGGAAGAACGGAACGGCCCAAGAAACGGATTGAAAGACCGGACCGTTTGAGATGCAAAAAAAGACCAAAGTCAAAATGAGCACCAAGACTAGAAAGGCTGTGTTTAAAGGACCGGACCAGTTCGACTCTGTATATGTTATCTTGTTTTAGTTCAGACTCTAGTCCAAATAGCACTGGAGATAGCGAAAAAGATACAAAGTTGTTGTGTAATTACATATTGCCGATGTTTCTTTTTATAAATAGAATTTTGTAGGTTACGTGGATATATGCCATACTGTAAGAAATTTAAAGAAAAATATTCTTTTTATACAAAATAAGATTTAGATACGTTTTATGATTATTGTAAACCTTTTTAGATTATAAAGCCGTATCAATTACAAATATTTATGTATAAAATCTTGCGATATTTAAAACAAAATGGTCGAAATCAACGGTATAAAATTTTTTTGTCGTTTTTTTATATTGCATTGTGTTTTTGAACATGACATTTCATTAATTTTTAGAAATATCACTTAAACTTGCTAATGTTATAAACAAAAGAGAATTATCTATTTTATTTGTTCTTAACGTATTTTTTGTCTCTTTTCCTGTAAAAAAAAATAATTAGCAAAAAAAGGAAGTAACAAAAAAAATATATAAACTATATACATAAAAATGTTTTTTGGCTGTTTTTTTGCTCGAAATGTTTGAATCAAATTTGTTGTTAGTTATTCAGTTTTTCAAAAAATATCTGCTTAACATTTAACAAAATGGCAAGTTTATAACTTAATTTTGCAAAAAAATAAAATAAATAAGTTAATAAATTTTTTGGTATAAATAGTATAAAGGTTGCCAAGAAAATTTGCTAAAGTGTTGGCAAGCATTTCGTTCATATCACGCATGCACCTAAAAAGTTTAAAATAGTGTAGTATTACGCAAAATTGACTGAAACGCAAGATTTTATATGCAATTCTTCAAATTATGATATTTAAACTTATTATTTTTAAATCAGAGGAAACTTCTACATATTTGAATTAAGATTATATGTTTTTTTTTTTTGTTTTTTTTTTTAAATATTTAGACTTCTTCGTTTAGAGCCTGTATTATGCGAACGAGTACTTGTTACCATTAAAAATATGCGTTATACGCTACAGACGCTATCGGTAAATGCTTTTATATTTGAGCTGTCAAATGTCAATAAACATGCGTGTTTTTTTTGCAGTAAAGTATTTTGATCGCGTCTGAATGCCAATACAGAAAACCTTTGTGCACCTTACACAAACAAAAAAAAAAAAACAATATTTGTTTTTTATGTATGAGATAGATTTTTTAATGCGTAAGACAAATTAGTAGCGTAATATAATCAGCGAATGTCTTACCGTAAATAAGCGGGTTACAAAAAAGTCAGAATAGCTTTAACGTAGTGCTTGTTTATAATAAAAACTTATATAGTCAAAAGCCATCAACAAAAAAACACAGAATCGTTTTTTTAGCCTTTGACATGATTTTTTAACTGAAAACTCATAAAAAAGCTAAGGCAACTTGTTATACCTATAATATATCTTTTTATATAATGTATTAATGATCACTGCATTTTAAAAATATTTTTAAAAAGATACATCACGTTATTTATAGCCACAAAAATCGCAGTAACCACACATGTACATTTTTTTTTTTGTTCTCGGGCATTGTTTATGTGTTTTAGCGCGTTTTGCTGTTTTTTATGAAAATTATTATTGCCTTTTATCGGGTCAAATTTTGTTTAACCCTGTTTCTCTTGTTAAATTTTACAGCTTGTGTATACAGTTAAGGTATACTATACATATTCTATAAATACGGGGTATGTAAAAAATACCGTAAAATCGTGTTTCTAGCCGTTTTTTACTGTATTTATGCCTTTTTTAACTACACACTTCTTCTAAGGGTTTTTTACTAGTTAATCTATTTTTTGTTAAGTGCATATAAATGTTTACAAAATTATTTTTGGAGCCGTGCCCCATAAAAAAAGAACATTTAAAAAATTGTTTCTGACGTTACTATTAATCCTATAAACATCAATTTTTTCAGCAAAAAAGACACGTTAGTTTATAAAAGTCGACGCGTGTGTACAAACGGGCTGGTTATACGTATTTAGTCAATAAAAAAGACGCTATATCGTTTTAGATATTTTAGATTATTACTGGACCGGCGGTAATGTTTATGGTCGTAAAAAAACAAAAAAAAATTGAGATGAGCAAATTCGTTACTACGTCATATATGCCCTGTTAAACGAAAATGTAAGCAAATTAGAAACGCTCATATAATTAAGTGGTTCTTTTGAGCAATTTTTTTTTTGCAAGTTTTATTTCTCTGTATAAATTATTTTGTCTTTTTTTTTGAGGTATACAAATTTCGATTGATATCTTACAAAAAACCCTATAAGTAGGTACTACTAATATCTGGATTTTCTAACACATGGAATTTCTAGAATTAGGATATAATTTTTGCATTTTTTTTGTACAGTGTTCGTTTTTATGCATTTTTTTTAAATATTCCTAAAATCAAGATTTGTTTATTAAAAGTTGTCAAGATGCATGATTTCCCCAAATCATTATTTCCAAACTTGAGGAAACTCTAAAAATCAGATTTCAAAAAAAAACAGGATTTTAAAATATTATATTTTATAACATCAAATTTATAAATTGTAGCTTTTATGTACTAAGGGTTTTTGATAATCACGACGCCACAAATACATACATTATATTTGTATACAAAATTCAATATAAATTTATAATATCCAGAACGCTCCGGCGAACATAAATGCTAACAAAAAGAGCATACAACAAGAAAAAACCAACAATACTTTGCAGGCATAGTTTTGATTTTCTTTAATTGGATAATATTTACGACTGCTCGTATAAAAAAACTAATTTTTTTTAATTGAATAAAGCACGGATCTAGCACAGAAATACATAAATTATTATGAACATAATATTTTTTGTCAATAATAATAAAGTGAAGTATTTAAACATCTGATTAAAGAGTTTTTTTACAGCTACCCTACAACAAAAAATATATAACGGTTTTTTTTTTTTGCCTTGAATCTGCATCAATATTAAATTGATTGTCATTTTGACATTCTCAAAAGTATGTTCCTATTCTTTCAAAATTGTTTGCTTGTTTATAAAAAAGAATTTCCATTTAAATATAATTTACTAGTTTATATATATTCTTGGTCCCACGTTTATTCATAATAGTATTCTATTGTCTTGTTCGCAACTTAATTGTTGCTAAATTTTATATAGGCATTACTTATTAAAACCATCTAAATTTCTAAGTGTGATTTATTTGTTAAAGCTTTCAGATAGTAATGGTTGTGCAACTTAAACTTATCATTATCTTTAAATCGGTAGAAAAGTTACTTAAATTTTCAAACCATTTTTTGGTATTTTTGACATTTTTTATTACTCTAATTTGTATACATATTTTTTTTTAATTTTTATTTTCTTCTTCTTTGACATTTTTTTAGACCAAATAAACAAAAACCACATATTTTATTTATTTTCTGTTTTGTAAACATGCTGTATAGGTTAAGGCGAAAATAATAAAGAAAAAATAATACAACCCACTAAAATTTGCACTTGTTCTTTTATTATTTTATACACGTTAATGCAAATTATTTTGATTGCTAGCAATAAAAAAAAGCAAACTAAGACAATCAGATTAGTGCTTCAAAATTTACCAAAATTCATTGCAAGTTTCAATTTTTCTGTGTATTAAACTATACTACAAAGGGTAGTTTTAACTAACAGTAATTTTGCCTTATTAGTGTTACGATATTTATTATTTAAAGGGCTGGATAATATGTACTAAAAAATGACAAAAACGTTTTTTCAAAAAAAATGTTTAAGTTAGTTATAAAACCACGATGTTTTTTAGTTTGATAGTTTTGATAAACAAAAAACTTCCAATTAGTTTAAAGTTTTATGAAAAAAATGATTTTTTTTGATTCAATATTAGATGTACCACAACACGCAAACTATCAATATAAAACGATCGGTTACATTGGTACTTAAAATCTGTACAGTAAAAGTTGTAGGCTTGCTTGATAAAGCTATTACTAATACTTGTTAATACCCACTCTTTTATTTTACACTGAGATTATTTGCGAAATTGCTTATATAGTTGAAAAAGGAACCACAAGTGCGTAAATTCTTGCTGCTAGAGAAACGAAAATTTTTCATATACTTTTTGTGTTGCGAGTATCTAAAATAAATTACACAACACATGAAATAAATAAAAAAATCGAATAGTGTGCATCTGAACCTATTATAACATAAATATCAACGAGGAATGGACCGCTTACAGGTAAACCACTTCCGTTTATGGTTCATGCTCTTAAACTTTAAGTGATGTAAATATTTTTTCTAAAGTATATTTCCGCATTTTACGACAAATTCTACCGTTATTAAAAATACTCTATAGTACATGTAGGGATTCAGTTACCCCGTAAGCTTCTTCCCTGGGGGTAGTTTCATCGTTTTTAAAAAACTCGGGGCCCCGGGTTTACGCTTGATTAAAGAGGATCTTACCCCGCCGGGGACAAATTTTCAGAAAAAATAAAAAATGTCAAAAATTGAGTAAAGGTCCTTTATTAAGGTCAAAAGTGTGTAAATAATAGATTAATTACTAAAACGGTATTTAATAGATCTAGATTATCGTATAATGCGCATTAAACGTATTTTCTTTTTTTATTTTATAAGATCACATCTTATAATATTCACACGCAGTTATAGTAGTAAGACGTCAATTTTAGTAGTTATATGTTGAACATGCATTTTATTCTTTCACCAAATAGCAATTTCTGTATTTTACCTGCATATTCTCGGCTATGGATTGCCTTTCGCCTGTTTTGACAACTCTGATATAGTGTCAAAGCATAGAAACAAAAGCATAAATAAATCAAATTTTGAGTTAGCGTGCCGATATACACAACTCTTAAGTAAGCAAAATTAGGCGTTCATACTGATTTAAAATTATAAACAAACTAAAAAAATAAACAGAATACCGGTTTGATATAGAAAATGGGACCCAACTGTGCTGTATTATGCTTTAAGTCTAGCATATCAATCTGGATAACAACTTACATATAGCAATTTACATCATACATGCCCAAATCCTGACCTGTTTCAAGATGAAACGTTTCTTATACCGTTCTTTTTTTGCAGAAAATGCTATTTTTGCTTAATTCTCAATATATGTAGTGTTTAAAAAATCAAGCTGTAGTATTTCTACAGTTTAACTTTTTCTTGCAAGTGTATGCTTATACAGGCTACATAATTTCTAGAAAACTACGTTTTCTATTACTTTGTTAGTTTAAAGTTATAAAACAAATTAAAAAGTGTTTTTTACCACAATATAAATGCTTTAATACCGTTTTTTTTTGCAAAACGAGTTCTTTGTAATTATATTAGATTTTGTATTTTCGACACCATGTTGGTACATATCTATCAGTTCTTATTACGGTTTCTGTAATATTCTTTGATAAAATGTCCAAACGCTTAGTCAGGGACATTATGTATAATGATGTAAAAGCTACAAAGATTTTTAAAAGTTACAAAAAAATGTAAATTATCTACTTTACATTTATATTACGCATTGCGCTTTATATTAACTAAACCACCGTTTGTTATACATAAACAGTTTAATATATAAAAACCATACAAAAAGTATTATTATATTTACATTTTTTCTAATTTAAAAATTTTTATCCCCGTTTTTTCTTATTTGAATTTTGTTGCAATATGAAAAAATGCTTTCAGTATTTAAAATGTCAAATATGATGAAAACAGGACAAAGTTTACATAAAAGTCTGTTTAAAAACTTAATATCGTTTTATCATGTACTAGCTTTATAAAAATAACAGTTAACTTTACAAATATTTCAGTGGGTGGTTTTTCAAAAAAAAAAAAAACGCCCGAAAATATAATTGCCCGGAAGTTTACATATTTACCGTGCTTGACATAGAATATAAATATACAACAAAATAAAACTTAAGGCGTGGCCGGTTTTTTTCTCTATAGAGATTTTTGCTTTATAAGATTAGGGTAAATTAATTTTCTAGCAAGAATTTTCTCTATAGAGATTTTTTTTGTGTCCGAAAATATGTAAAATAAATAGATCTTTAAAGAGGAAATACCATTAAAGATTTCACCCTCAAGGCTTAAGGGGTATAAAACATAACCTTAAAGAATAATCAAAATTTTAATTAATTAATAAAGATAAATTAAAAATAAAAATAAATTAAAAAACAAAAAAGGAAAATTGCATATATGTCCAAAAGTAAATTGGATTCCTTAAAGCAGGGGTTACCAACCTGGCTCAAAACAAATATAAGAACTAACTTTTTTAGTACAAATATATTATCTAAATGATTAAATTATATTCAAATATGTCAATTCGTACAACATTAGATATATTAAATGATTTTTTGCCTTTTTTTCTGTTAATTTAGGCCTCCAAATCAATTTCAATTTTAGTTTTTGAGCCCAGTTGGTAAACCCTGCTTTAAAGAATAAATCTTTAAAAATTTATTCATAATTTTAAATTCTTTAAAGAGAAAAAAACTGGACGCGCCTTTAATATGAAAGAATAAGGTATGATCGCATACTACTGTGGTTTTGCTTCAGTAATCCTTCCGCATCGTTAGTATGATAAACTATTGCATTTTTAAGAATTATTTATAGTTAAAATCAACTATTTGTGTATGTCCTGAATTAATTTTCCTTGTATTATTTTTAAAATGTAATTTCAGTGTTGTATATGTTCAATATTCTATAAAAAAGCAATCAGTACTTTTATATATAACAAAAAAACATGGAGCGGATCTAGAAAAGAATATAACTAGAAATGTAACAAAAAATATATTGTGTTCACGACCAAACCATTTTTAAGTTAAAATTTTTCTTTTGGATATTTAGATGGAGTAAACATTAATTACGTATGCTTTATACAAATTGTATGATTAAACCATAAAATAAGTCCAGATGCAGATACTTGTTCATCTACAGTATGTTTTAAAAAATAAGGAGTCGATCTAACAAATTCATTTTTTTTTGTAGTAGAAAGGCTTAATTTTGTATAACTCTTATTTTTAGACAGTTAGATTATTTGGTTTCATACTGGCAATTTTTTGTTTGCATAATTATTCCCATTATTATCAGAGCGGGTCTTACAACCGTTGCACAATACATAGGCTGTATTTTTTTTAAACCCTGACCCGGGTTTTTCGGGGCCTCTGGGATTGTATAAAAGCACATATTTATGTAAAACCCCGGGGCCGCGAGGATCTTAATCCCTACTTAAAATTGTAATGAAACAAATAAATTTTTAATTCTCGCACTAAACTTAATGTCAATGATCAACAACAACTACCGAACCGGCCTAATCACCGTAAAACTTTTTCAAATAATATGAAACTTGTATTGGATCTTTTAAATAATTATTTTCTGCATAATAAAACCTAAGATGAAGATAAGTGTTTTTAGGCCGAATCGCTTATTCTGATGAAATTTACAAATACATTTTTAGCAAACAAATTGATAAAATACCATAGAAAGTAATAGAAAATAAAATCGGGAAAAATAAGAGGTAAGAATCTTAAAGAAAATCGAGATAAATTAAGCAAAAATTGTTTTAAAAAATGTCTGAATTCGATAAAAATGAAAAGGAGGGGTGTATTTGCTAATAAAGAGGAAGAAAGCATTTTTATATAAAATCAAATTCTTTGCATACATACACAAAGAATTTATTATTGAGCACAGCCGGACCGATAAATGAATATGCAATCCTTTGTGCAGAATTTGAAACTCAATTGCGAACTCAAACATCACAGCATGCAATAACACAATTCATGCGAAATATGTGCAAAGTCTGACCAGTATAAAAGCAAATGTCACTAAAATATAAATTACAACACAAACATAAAGAAATATTCTCATGCCTAAACTATAAAGCAATTAAAAACTTTTCATCATAGGGGTAACAAATGCACGGGAAAATTATTATCAATGAAGAATATTAAAAATTTCTGTTTTACATTGGATGTAAGATTTACATTTGTGAGCGTAATTTAGTAAGATAATTATGGAAAGAAAGATAAAATGTAGTAGCAATAAAAGGGGAAAACATTAATATGTATGATATTTATTCCAATAAAAAGATAAAGCGTATTTTGTAAATCAATGGCACGTTTATAGTGCCGATTTGTACCTAAATAATATACAAAGTATATGGTAAAACTGAAATATGGTTTGGATATGAGTTTTTGAACTATCATGAAATAAATAAAAATTGTTATATAAAGAAACAAAATTCTTGCGTACGAAAGATCATTTGTAATAGGATAACAATGCAGCAGGTGCTTACGAATACATGGTTTAAAGAACACCTCAATTAAAGAAATTTTTAATATCTGTCCGCGGAACATTTATTTTAATCATAATAAGCTTCTTAATGTAGAGATTAAAAGATTACTGGTTTGTAAGTACATTATAATTTATTTTATCTCTTTATATCATCCCAAAATAAAAGTATTATACCTAATCGAACTCTGCTTCACACGTTTTATTTGCAAACTCTGAATAAAAATTGCGAAATAAATAGATATGAACCTTTTTAACCTCTGACATTTAACATAGATTACAAAATGCTATAATACGTACGGTTATGAATAAAAAGAAGGAGTTATGCGTAAAACTTGATTGAAGGTGAACAGTTTACAGCATTAAAGGTAGTAAATATTTAATTTAATTATAATTAGATGCATCAAGGATATATCAAAATCGCCTAGATTGTCCAGGAAATGATAGATGACGCTTTAAAAGAAGATATCAAAGTATAATGTTTTGTCTATATTGATGATATAATTAAAAGGGTGTAAATTTTATATACCCTCTTTATGTGTATAATCAAGTTAATGCCCTAATTTTTTTAAGTTAAATTTTTCATTGCTATTTTTTCGCAAGTAAAAAGTCAAGATTTAGGAATACTGCCACAAAAACAAAGTGAAGGAGATGATATAATATTAATTGCATTTAATTACGAATTGTACAAACAAAATGAAGAATAAGACAATAAAAACATTGGATCAACAAACAGGATCATTTCTGGAGCTGGCACTGCCAAATGAGTTTGGAAACAATACTTATGTACCTAAATGATATAGAGAGAATTAATAAGAGACCTCGTAAGAAATGAGCGGTATGTATTTTTTTAATAAATATGCACATTAATAGCATGAAATTCTAATGATAGTCATTATCTATAGGACGGACCATTCTTTTGTGTGAGGTGAAAACCGAATTTAAAATTTTCCTCAAGTGTGACTATACAGAAACAAAGAATCTTATAAGCGCTTTAGTATTTATATGAAAAAAGTTAGTATTTTCTTTATATTTATCTTTTAACTAGTCCTTTTTTTTGCATTCTTCTGTGAAAAATTTTCTTCAAGGTCTCTTATTATTTCTTTTACATCCTTTAGATACATAAGTATTGTTGTAAAACTCATTTGGCAGTGCAACCCCAGAAATGCTCTTTTTTTTTGGTTCAATGTTTTATTTGGGCAGATTTTAAATTCTGTTCGTATAATTCTTACTCAAATGCAATGATTATTACATCATATCCTAGACTTCGTTTTAGTAGCAGTATTCCTGCATCTTTACATTTACTTTCGGAAAAAGAGCAATGAAAAATTTAACTTAAAAAAAGTAGGGCATTAACTTAACTTTTTAAAAAAAGGGTTATTAGTAAATTAAACCCTATTTTTTGTATTTAGGGACAAGATCCGAAAGCACAAAAAAAACTTATTTCAAATTTGTGAAATACTTAAGAAATCCAAACTTATGATAAACAAAAACAAAATTATGTATCGGCAACATATCGTTCTCTTTCTAGGATATATCAAAGGTTTAGATGGGTATAAAATTTCAACTGAAAATGCAAAAGATTAACTTTTATTAACACCTAAAAATCGCAAGGAGCTAACGATTACTTAAATTTATAAAAAATTTCAGTATGATTATTAAACCTTTAAACCGACTTTCTAAAAAAAGTATAAAATATAAATGGACGCATAAACAAGAATTAGCGTACATAAACAGTTAAAAAAGCAATAAATAAAAATATTATGCTAAATATTCCCGATCATAATTATATATTAATATTATATACTGATGCCTCTTGTCAAGGTATCCAATTAACTTGAGCAAAAAAACAACTGAGGGGTGAAAAATAATTAAATTTGATTCTCGTTCTTCAAACAACACTGGAATAACATATGGAATAACAGAAAAGTAGTCGCTTGCGATACGATGGAGATTTGCTTTTTTATATACTTTTACGTAATAAAAAGTTCAATTCTTTAATCCGACTACAAAGCCGTATCATATTGCACACTACAAAGTGAAAAAAACGCACAATTTTGCCGGTGTATGGATGTATTGATGGAAAAAGAATTTGAGGTTATATACAAGTAGGGACAGAAAATAACACAAGTGGAATTTTTAGTTTGATTACCGTACAACAAAACGTTCCCTGCTGAGATTTATGCAGCAAACGCAGTTGAAAAATTACCACATCGTATTCCAAGTAAAAAAAAAAGATAAGGAATGGAAAACGGAAAATATACACAGACTTTGGAATAGCACCATATAGAAATAAAGTGGAAAATAAATTTTTTCGGAAAAAATATTTAAATGCAAGGATATCATATAAATTATACACAACAAAAAAAAATAGTAGAGTTACGTTCAACTTTCTGATCAAAAGTATTTTGTGGCAACATATTTTACTAATTCCGGTCATCATGGATATGAAACGATTTGTTATAAAATAATAGAAATAATATTACTGGAATGGTAATCAGGAATGCAAAAAAATGCATTGATAGTGGCAAGTTTGACATAAAAAGCATGCATGCAGCCCCTGTCGTAGATACGTCAGACAACTTTAAAAAAGGGAGTAAAGTTAATAGAAATTATGTTTGAAAACTATGTTTTTTACACATTGATAACACACTTGGTTTGCTTTCTACGAAGGTGATTCAAAAAAAAACTACATTCATTATTGAAAAATAAAAAAAAATTTAACCAAACATGGAAAACATATAACAATTATTTGCGACAATGCAAAAAAAATTCAAAGTAACATATTTATACAATTTTGTGCAACTTTTGAAATTAAAATACTAAATGCTCGCCTTACCGGTATGAATCAAAAAGCATCGACAAACGTTTGTATCGTCAATATATGACATCTCCAGGCAAATCAACGGGAAATTGAAAGTATGAATAAATGGCATCTAAATCAAATAACGTGAATTATTATAGTGCCTTAAAAAGGGCACCCAAAAATGCATTTGAAAATAAAAATATGGAAGTTAAAATTTTTTCATTGATATTAATAGCAAAGACTCGGAATATCAAAAAAACTGACCAACGCGCAAAAAAACCAAAACAATGGTTGTTGGGGCAACAGGTCAGATACAAAATACGCACATAAAAAGCAAAAAAGATGTAAAATATGTAGGAAAAGATTTACTAGAACAAGAAAAAAACGAATATTTATATATTCGATATAGAGGCAACAGATTCAAAATAATATTTTAAATTACTGGGCCTTAGATAAGTGTTGCCGAGGGGGGATGTTGACAGTGACATGTAATTAGAAATGTCATCTATGAGGATACCTTGACATTTTAAATATTAATATTAAATACTAAGTATATATACACTTAATTGTAAATAAATATTTCTTATTCAGTTCTTAACACGCATAATCTTGTAGTTTTTTAAGTGTAGTATCATCCCCTCCTTCTCTTTTCCTCGTCTGTTTTAATATTTCATTTGTGGTTTAAAAAAAGACAGCACTTTTGCAATGCTTTAAAAAGTACCAGTCTACTTGCATAATGATCTCAAATGCATATCATTATTCTCAACAGTGTGATGACCTTAGTCGGCTGTAAACTGCGTGGTTTATGCGAT
>JAQFYM010004288.1:0-15959 GCA_034694785.1 Agrenia bidenticulata | reverse complement strand
TATTTACAAAATTAAACAACTACAAAGCAATTTCTTTGGATTTGTAATTTTATATTAAAACATTTTTTTGTCTGCGAAATTAAAACCAAAAACGGATTTCCACTTTCTAAAAAATTTCTACAAAAGACAGAAAACAGCTTTTTAACGTATGGTTAAATGCAAAAAGTAAGTAAATACGTTTTTTTTTTTTACGTTTTTTTTTTACGTTTTTATTATTCTGATTTTTTTCTTTAATAAAATCTAAAATTTTAAATTATAACCCTTAATTTAGTAATAATATAATTATAAAAAACTTTATTGGCTGCATACGCTCCATACCGTAAACAAAAAAAAAAAAAAAAAACTTTTTTCGTAAAAAAACAAACAAGTAAGATTATTTTGTCTATAAAAAATAGGCAAAAATTTACGATTCGCTTTAATGCAAAAATTATAAAAACAGCTACATATTTTTTAAATAATACTTGTATACACATAACTTTGTAACTTATACATTTTATTTTTTATTGACGACCCTTTGTGGTATGTAACATAACTTCAAAACGTTTCTAATTCAATCTAGCAACAAGAAGAAAACGGAAATAAATGTAAACGATTATCAAATATGCGACCTTTTGGTACATGCTGTGCTTTATATTATACAATAGACAAAGAAAAAAAGATTTTGTGTATAAAAACAGTTTTTTTTTATGAATTTAAACGTAAGCAAAAAGGCTTCTAGTATAATAATAAAAAATGGTTTATAAAAACAAACTATATTTATAAAATATACTTAACTATTTTATGCGTAGAAGAATCTATACATAAACATGAATAGCAAAATCCATGTTTTGTTTCTAAAAAAATCATACTTTTAAAACTAATAATATCTGATAAAGAAAAACAGTATAGTTTAAACGATTTAGCCTTTTTACTGCTTAAGTACCAACTATAATATAATTATGTTTTTTTTTTTTCTGCATATCTAATGGTTTTACACAACGGATATAAGGATTTGACAAAATATTTTTTAAACGAAAAGGCTTTAAATAAATTTATTAGGCAAAAAAAATATCAGACAATAAAGTATCGAACATAATACTTGTATGAGCAGTCAAATTAAATGCTTATGCAAATTTTTTTTATGAAGAAGTATAATGAAGATGTAGTACTAAAAATATAAAAATGACTAAATGTCAGAATAAAAAAATCGATACAGAGACAACTAATTTTTTTTAGAATAAATTCAATTTCTAATGTGTAAGAATCAAATAAGAAATCGTAAAAAACTATGATCTGATACGAGAAAAACCAATTACGATTTTAGTCCAAAAAACAACATATAAACTGTGCATACATTTTAATTCGTAAAAATTAAAAATTAAAAATCTTAGCGTTAAAATTTACAACATTCAAGCATGAAATTTAAAATGGATACATGTTTTTGTATAAAAAATCGTTCAACTATAGCAAAAACATAGAAAAAGAGTTAAAACCACAACTTTTTTTTCAACAAACGAACAACATATAATTGTTTTCAATACAAAAAATAGTAAGTTTTTAACACAGAACTTTCATTCATCTGTAATAATAGGTAGCGATATAATAAGACTTTATTATTTTAATCTATTGCACTAACGTATGTAAGACTGCAAAATTTTATTTAAGAAAATCAGATGCAGGAAAAAATCCATTGCCTTTTGTTAAGCATAATAAACAAAAATACTTTTGGTTTTAAAAAGCATAGACAAATAAAAAAAATAAAAAAGGTGTCAAACTTTATAAAAAGAAAGTTTTTAAACAAGGAAAAAAAATAGAGTTGTTATTGTGTTTTGACTGGCAAAACTTTCAGAAAAGTTTACACTATTGTTGTTTTAAGATTTTTATATTTTTAAGGGATCTGCTTAACTTTCCGTATGTATTTTTTAACTTTGACGTATATAATTTTACTAGTAAATGTACTCAACATCCCGATTGGTGTTTCTCGTCTATTGTTTTTTGATTCACAACGTAAAAAAATCAGAAAATAAGATTTTTTGTTTTTAATAAAACAGTCCTGGTTGTCGAAATCATTTTCACGACATCATGTCATCTAATAAAAATACGCATTCTCTAGATATTTTTACTCACTTTTTTCTAAAGGTCTAAAAACATATATTGGCACTGTTTTTTGTTTCTTTTTTTTATACGGGAGCTTAAAATTGCTTAAGTGTAAAACCTTAGTTAATTTATTCATCATCGCGAAAAAACCTGTATGGAAATTAGAAAAACGGCTTTTATTATGTCGATATTGTATTTCTATTGTTTTAATATCTATATTATTATTATTCATAGATTCTAGTATTATAAAATTGGTTTTTGTGCGAGGTTTGCACAAAAAGACAGTGCAATAATTAAATTGGGTGTATATGATGTATGTCGATGATGTGTTTTAGCAATATAGTTACAATTTCGATTTTTGCTTTGTGTATGGATAGGTTCGATAGCATGTTTAAGCATGAAGTTGTTGTCGATTTTACACGTTTGGATACTAATAACCCTGTTAGGTTGTAAGTTGTTGTTTATCTGATCATTTTACCAAATGCAAAACTTGATAAAAAATTTTGATCTATATTTTGCGCTTTGGTCAGTTAATATTCTTTGTGTTAAAAAAAATTTTCAACGATTTTAAAACTTTTCAAAAAAGTAATCATGTTTTTTTTTTAGTTATGTGAGCATTGTATATCCTGAAGCTAGTTTATACACTACTGCAATTTATATTGTACTTTACTATCATCACGAAGAATTAGTACAAAAATGTCTGCAGATACAGATAAGATGCTTTACATAGATATATACAATCTACATATCGCTCATTATTTATATCTGATAGTATGATTTTGACATATAATGCAGTTAGGTATCTGGTACCGCTTTTGATTTTCAATTTTTAAAATATAGATATACTTCTTTGTTGTGAATAACTAGAGTACCTGCTTGCATGAACTTTCTTGTTGCAACTTTCTTGTGAAGAAATCTGTTCATATGATTTTACAATTACAATAATTATATCTGATGTCGTCAATATTGTGTTATTTTTTTTCTCATGTCTGAAAGGCTGTCAATTATTTTTCCACTACTTTTCCATTTGTATTTTTCGATTGGTTTTAAAAGTTTATAGAAATGTACGCTCACAACCATTTTACAAATTTCTGCGAAAAAAAAAGCTAATATTTTAGTTTCCTATTATATGAAGTTATGTAACATATCTAAATATTGTAGCACACAATTTATCTGTTAATTTGAGCATTTGTAAACAGTTGTAGTGTAACTTGGTTGTTTTTGTCGTTACAATGTAAATTTTTCCGGTTACAAACTAAATTTGCAAAATTGTTCCTGTCCGCTTATTATAACAAAGGAGCATGTATTATATACTGTATTTTCTAAAGTCTTATAGTAAAAAACATCGTAATTACATGGCAAAGATCACCACTTTGCAATATATTACTTTTTACCCTACATCACTTAAATCAGAATAAATAGAAAATCTTTGTTATATGTAATGCTTTACAGTTTTTTCGCCTTATAAGTGTTTAAAATACTTTTAGACATTGTAGTTTACTCTTTTTTTATAAAAAAAAATTGTCTCTGCTTGTAGTTTATTGGAATTCGTGTTATGTTTGTACTAAGGTTATATAAAAATAGTATATCTGAGTTTTTCACTTTTATTTTTTATTTCCAATTTATAAAATTACTTGGTGTGTAAAAATTATGCTCCCAGTTCATAATGCTGTAATGTCTGGTTGTATTCCGTCTTTGGGGATTGTCGTGATCTACTGCTAGAATTGTAGTATATTTGTAGTAATTCAGTAGTACATTTGTTTTGGCCATTTTCATTATTTCTGTCGTTCTTATATTTTTATATTTTAGTTATATTTATACTTTTTCAAAAAAATAGAACTTTTTTTTTTTTGGTTATTTTATGCATTATAAAACTTTTGTACACTTTTTTCATAACATACAGATAAGTTCATATTTATCAGTTTGTATAGAAAAACCAAATTTTACATGTGGTAGTTGGAGGACCACTACATTCTGCCCATTGTTAAAATAGACATTTTTCATATGTATCCGTTGGGTTCTGGTATCGATTTTCCTTTTTCGCTGATTTTAGTTATTTTGTTTAGACCATTTTATGCATTATCTAGTTTTTTTTTCTGTTTACTTTTTATCAAGTATTTCCTCACCTTTTTAACATCTAATATTTTCTTTCAATTTATCATGTATTTTTCTTTATCATTTTAACCTACAAAACTGTATCTTTTATACATTTGTTATATGGGTTATAAAACCTGTGCCTATTAATTTACAGTTTAGGTTTGTTTCTGTAGTTCTGTTATAACTGTTTTTTTGGCTATGATTTATCATGTCTTCTATATATTCTATCCCTTTTTGATGAAAATGCGAACAACTTTGGAAATTGGTATAATTTTAGACTAACGCCATCATTTATAGTAAACTTATGTAAATTTTTTATTTTTCTACCTAATCTTTTAAAATTTCTTTGATTTATTTTGTTTTTCATTGTCTGATAAAAGTTCTACTTTGCTTTGTTTTTTTTTTGTTATTCATTCTTAAAATACTCTTTTAAAACATTTTATAGTTGTTTTCTTGCTGATTTATACTAGAGGGAACTAGGTAAAAATCTATGACGTGATAAAGTATTTTACTATTCTATGTCACTCTGTAATTAGCTTACCGATGTAAAAAGATATAAATATTACTGCTTATTACATAATTTTAACTTTTAAAAAAAAAAATGTGCTGCGTAAATTTTTTGACATTATTTATGTAACTAAATGGCAAATTCTACAATTTATTAATAACCTTTTTATTTTTTTTGTGTAATTTACATATATTAAAGAAATCTTTTATTTTTTTATAGATTCCGTTAATTCCCATCATTTACATAATTATCGTGTATATGTACAAATATTCTACTGTTTTTTTTTTGCAGGGTCTACTGATATAAAGCTTCCTGAATCTAATTTAACACTACTTTTGGTTTTCTTTTTTTTCATTTTCAGTATTTTTATTTTTTGCGCTATTTTTCACAAAGAAAAAAGTAACCTGCGTTTGGTATTTGTTTTTTTCTTTTATAGTGTTTCAATATTCCACATTTTAAAAGTTCGTCGGCGATGACATTTTTCCCCCAATTATTAATTTGACTAAAGTAAGAAAAATCATAAAGTAGTAAACTCCAACGGTCGATTTTGCTCCCATGCCCTTTTTTTTCATAATTCAATTAATATTAAAAGACAATACTTCTACTCATACCTCCTATGTTAAGACATTATTTTGATTTGTATGAGCTTTTTTTTGTTATGACATTGCTTAGAAAATTTTAATTAATTCATTTTTTGTGACATTAAAAACTTATGCTTTCATCTATATATAACACTGATAGATTAAAGACAAAAGGATATAAACACGTGTTTTTTACATCGAACGGATGACTGTAAATAAACATACTTCATATACTAATTCTTTTTAGAAGAAAGGCAATGGATTAAAGCCTAATAAACATGAAAACACTACACAGTAAAATCAATATACAAACAATACTTAACTAGAGGGTCAGCCTTTTTTCCTAGGTCTGAAACTTCTAACATTTTCAGTTTATACGATGTTCTATTAAAATACAAGCGCTTAATATCGTAAAAAACTCATTTTCGAATTTACTGTAGTTCTTTTCTGATACACATAACTTGCAACTGTAATATCTATTACATTTTGTATCAAAAAAAACTCCATATGCATCAATACATGCGTCACAATATAGTGAAATTTATTTAAGATAATCCAGAAACAAATTTCACAATAGTTACTTTTTCTTCTCGGTTGTTTTGTGTAAAGTAACTATAAATGATTCGTTCTAGTTTTGTAGTTTTTATTTTCGGACAGACAATATAATGAGTTTTTTTTTAATGCTATGTTTTTTATAATCAGTCTATACCACTTAATTAACGCTGATTTCTTCTGTAGTTGCTTAATTTATATTTTTTTTTTGTACATAAAGTTTTTTTTTCAAATTTATCTTATGTGCTATTTATGCTTTTCTCGTTTTATATATATCTAAAAACTCTTATCTCAGTAAACCGTAACTTGGATGTTTTAGAATTTATTTGTACTTAATATATGATTACCGTTCTAATGATTTTTGTAGTGTTCACTTTCTCTTTTATATGTATGCTCAAAAATGATTACATCATCAATAAAAATGAAAAACTTAACAAACCTGTTAAGCATGTTTGTGTCTGTTTTAAAAAACAATTTTCGACCACATATACCTTCTGGTGGCACTTTTTAGTATTTATTTTTTTTTTGTTTTTCATAGTAAAGTCGTCAAATAACATGACGCTAGTTTAACATGTTACTGATGCAAGCCGCTTTTTTAACGCTCTGGATGTAAAAATTATGATTTTTTTTTTTGTTTTTTTAGCATTTAAACTGTTTTTAAATCTTACTTTCATTGTATATATACATTTTTATCAAAGATTATTTATATATAAACTTCTGGCTGGGTAAAGACGTCTATAGACGTCATGAAATTTTTACCCTTAAGGAAGTTATGACGTCTATAGACGTCAAGATCATTTTACCTATAAGTAAATCATAAAGTATATAGACGTCAAGAACAAAAACAATGAAAATTTCGCACGAAAAAGAATAAAAAAAAAAAAAAAGTTAACCACATATAGATAAAAAAAAATTTCGTTTTTTTTGCCAATTTTTGCATTCATTAAATTAATTATTTTGAAAGTTTTTTTTCTTTATAATAAAAATTTAAAATGCACTATTAAAACGCTAACAACGCTACATATGTTGTAATATGGACTGCTATTTTGTCAATTTGTACGATTGTAACTTTTTAATTTATTGTATCGACTTTAAGAGATAATTTCTTGTAAATGGATTTAGTAAAAGCACCTTTATGATGATTATTACGTTATTACTAAAAAACAGTTTCTATATTATATTTTTTTTTCTTTTAAATTATTTGATAATGGTTATGTTAGGGCCAGTTCCGATTTTTTTTAGCACTGCTATTTTTTTATGCTGGGCTTTTTTTTAGGAGTGCTAGAAAATCTAGCAGACATTTTTCGATTCTAGATTTTTATCACAGAAAAATCTAGCAAGCATTTAAAATATGACGATTGTAACATGACTAGAAATAGCACTGCTTAAAAAAATAGCAGTGCTTAATTGTGTAGCTTGATTATATATAAAATTAAGCAGTGCTATAAAAAGTTGAACTTGCTCTTAGGCATCAGAATTGTTAACAAATGCTTTGTTTGTGTAAACTAATACTAAAAATTGTTTTTTTTTTTTTTGGTTTTTGTATGTCTGTATGGCTCATTGGAAAAGGTTTCTTTTTACAAAGTTTTCATGTTCGATCAACGAATAGTGCATTTTTTTATAAAATCTAAAAATAATTTATATGTATTGCAAAAACAAAATGCGTTGTACAGCAGTTATAAAGATGTTTTTAATGCATAACGCTGAGTAAAAAATTATTAATTTTAAATTAAAGAAATTTCTATAAAATCCGCATTGTACGTTAGCTTCACATCAATCACGGGAGTATGGAACAACAGAAATTTCTTTTATGAGAGAACCAGACGATTTTCACAAAATGTAACTTGTTTTAAGCAAATTTTACTATTTAAAAATAGTAATAAATTAGGAATATAAATTCATATGCCTAGTATAATAAATTGACGTAAATATTATTTATATAAAGAATTCTATATCCTAGTATGTAACGCTATTGTTCAGACACAATACAACCACGTAGGTCATAGTTTAACGTTTTAACCTCATATTCTTCTTTTTTAAAGGCCTTTCATATGGTAGAAAAAATCCATGACATCTATAAACGTCATAACATGCAAAAGACAAGCTTTTTTTATAAAAAAAAATTATTTATTTATACCCCTTTCTTAAAATAAAAATCCCGAAAACTATGATCTACACCAGAAGTTAAGCAAAAATCTTTTTTTTTATTTTTTCACAAAAAAAAGTGCCATATTGGTATAATTACAAGGTTTATTTATATTTCGTCAAGCAGTCTTTAATTTTTTTTTTTTTTTTTTTGCAGGGACTTTATTACTTAAACAAAACTAGTTATGTTTTACATTAAAAAATTTATATGGTCATTTTTGTATGAGATTTTACAGGCTGAATTAACATCTCTAGAAAATCAATGTTTTGTATTTATGTTTTACACTATTTTTCTTATGAATCAATGTTATTTTTATCGCTTTTAAACTGTAATTTTTTCTACTAATATATCATCAAATGGTTTTTGGTTTATATTATCTTATACACATATATTCTTAACTCTGACTCAAAGATTTTTATATACTATAATTTCTCGATCTTCGGTTTTAATAATGCAAGCGCTGCTGTCAAAAAAAACATTTATTAGAATTAATTATACCGCTATATTTTCTATCAAATAAATTTTCGAAGTAAATTTTTTAATGTTCCGGAGCAACTGGATTTAAACTACAATAGATTAAGCGCTTAAACATTCTTTTTTATGTTAGCAAACTTTGCTTTATATAGTTTATCCTCGTTTACTTATATTTAAAATAATTGCTGTATGTTTTATTTATATATTTTTCACACAAACAATTTCAAGAAAAGTTACAATCGACTTTTTCAAATTTTCTATATACTTCTAAAGCTTTTATAGATGTATTTGTCTCTGTTTCTAATAAATAACAGTTTTTTTTAGTTTTCGTTTTTTTTTATGATTTAAGTATTCTTTATCGATAAGTATTGGTTCAATCTAGCAGGTTTTGGTGTAATTAGATATATTCTGCTTATGATATGTACTCTTATTAATTTTGTGATTTTTATAGTGATTTTTTTTTTAAGTTTTTTTTGGATATTTTATCTTGTTCTATATACATTTTTTTCCTCATTTTTAATTATTGCTACAAATTTCGATTTTTTTGTCAAGTGTTTTACTATTCTTTCATATTAATTTCACGTGGTTTTTGTTATGCAAATTAGTATAGTCACCAAGGCCTGTTAGAAAAAATTCGTATTTTTTTCTTTTTTATTTGGCTATCCGTATTCACTGCAAATTGAATATACATCAAAATGATTTTATGATCATTTACAGTCATATCAATAAGTTTAAAATTATATTGACTTTAAATCTAGTCTATCTAGATACGGTATAATATTTTTCTTTATGTAAAAGTCATCTACATTTTGTTTTTATTGAGTTTAATCTACATCTTATTTGTCAATATTTTTTTCTGCTCTTTTATAAAATGTTTTGCTCTAAATAAAATCAGAGTATGATCCCAGTCTATGTCGATTAATAGTTTTTCTAACTTTTCTAACTCACTGAATATATTTATCATTAATATGTCGTAAATAGTATAAATTTGTATTTAAACTTAATTTCAGTACGTATTACATTGATTTTAAGTCATAGTCATCAATTTAATATGTTTCATACAAATCTATAACTTTAACTATAGAATTCATTTGGAGTGCTCTACAGCTGTAATTTTTTTGTAATTTATTTTTACGAAAAAGTCTTTTACTTTGTTTTTGGTCTTCGTTGTACATATATTTATATATTTTTGTTATATATTACTAGGGCATTAAAAATTGGTAGAAATAATAAATAAATGCCATGGCTGGTAATTAAATTACAAAAATAAAAATGTATATGGCTTTATTAGTAAAAAGTAATAATTATGTGTATGTTTGTTTTTTATTGTTGCATTTTGTGGTTAAATTTTAGAGCAATTATATTTACAAAATCTACCACGACCTTTGATGCAATCTGGGTAGGTAGAAATACACTTAACTCATAAGTGTAACAAAAAACGTCAAAAAAACTAAATAAAAACGCCATATAGTATATAACAGCGTTTTATACATTACCTAAGTAGGTGTTGTATTCTAGTAGTATTTACTAGTAACTCTTATTATAGATATTTTAATATTTGCTACCAATGCCTTTTAACATATTTTAAGATCTCAATTCCAAAATTAAATGGCTATAAGAAAATCTAAAAATTTTATTTTTTTAAAAAAATTATATTTGCTACCTATATTTGCTATATATTTTTGGGGCCCTATATATTACCCTTTTTTTATACCATGAAACTTGTTTATAGAAATTCCATCCATAAAAACAAAAATACTTCTTTTTACATAATTTACAGAAAATCCTTATTTAACAGCTCTAAATACCTTATAGTATATTTAATACATGTGTCAGTTAGACGTCCTCTGCTCTTAGTTTATGTTATACTCAAATAATTATGGTTTTTGCGAGTTTTGATTTTGCAAATTTTTAAGAACATTGTTTTTCTAAATATTCTTAAATTTCTTGCGAATAGTAAGCTTGTTCACAATATCATAAGCATACTTATAATCAGTTGTCTTAAAAATATTTAGTGAAGCCTAAAACTCCAATTTCCATTTTCGTTATTTAGATTGCATTGTTTTATGCCGTCATAAGTCGGAAAGAAATTCGAACAGATTTCTAAAACTTAGATGGACAACAAAATGATAGCTTTGTAAAAGTCTTCTGGTGCGCACTAGCTTGATAAAACCTATGTTTTAATCGCGGCGGACTAAATGTAGAAAAAATTATAATTGTATACGAAATCTCATAAATAACAGGTTTTTAGTTTTTAATGCATAACTTCGCTTCATTTGTAATTCTTTATTTGTTAATCCTCCGATGTACACGATTATTCTATCAAAATTTATTACATGATATAAACTGTTATAGGGAACATTTATAAAAAATTTACTTTTCGACTAGAAAACAAAACAAATTTTTTAAATGCAGAATTTAGCAGAATTTTTTTTTAAATGCATAATTCTGCACAGTTTATTTTGCATATATGGTCCGCCTGAGTTATAATATAAGCATAAATGTTTTTTTATATGCAAAAAAATAAAAAGCTGATCATTAAAGTAAGGAAATTGAACTGTTCTTATTTTGTCTTTTCGTTAGAATTACATATGTAACTACTTATCTTTCTTCGCGTTGCTTTTTCTATATGGGAAAAACGGATAACGCAAATTGTGATGCACTTAAGCCCAAAAAAAAAAAACACGTTGTTATATTCGGGTTTTTCTTTTTTTAATAATGCACGTAAAAGGCTGCATAAGGGGTTACAAATCCTAGATTGTATTAGTGTACTGTAGGCGATGTTAATTTATTGTTTTATTATCTTGATATTATTAATTCTGGTGTTTGTCTTGATTGAAGTATAATGCTTTAAAAGTTCTTTACAGTTAATAATAAGAATGTTTTTGTCGAATAAACCATTTTTAAGGTTTCGTTTCATATTGTTACGATCTGCTAATACTTAGATTGTACCTTAATATATTATTTGGAATTCTCTAATAAATTATTTGAGCTAATAGCGGGTCAAAAAATCTATACTTAAGTATATAACTAGTGTGACCAGATTTTTTTGTAAAAAAGGGCTACAAAAAAAAACAATTTTGGCAATAAAAAAACGTTAAAAAATGGGGTTTAAAAAAATTTAACAACTAAAATCACCTGCAAAAAAAAATTATTTTTTTTACCTTTTTTATAAACAGTAACAAAGAATAAGTAGATGTTTTAGTATACGCGTATTAAATGTGCCTTAATCTCGACACCTCTTTTTAGTTGCAACGGGTTGTAACTGACCTCGAATAATTATACCCCAACCTTATCTATTTGCAATCGACACTGACATATGTGCAATAGTACTCGACTTAATTAAAATTTAACGTGACACTTGTAAGACAATTTCTTCTTATTTTCAAAGAATAAGCATGTCCACAAATTTTATTTATATGTAAATGGGTGTTTATAAATAAGTTTTATCTACATGGCAAATGGTTCCGTTTATAGTTAAAATGACTGGACACTAAAAGTTAAAATAATAGCTTATCTGAATTTTGCTTCTTATTACCAATAAAGTGTTAAAAAAAAATATAGACAGTTCGACTTTCTATAATATTTTTTCTTAATACTTTAATTTATAGTATATAAAACTCTCCGGACATAATTTTTTAGCAAAATTTATGTATATAAAACCTTGTATATACATATATCATACCTTTCGTTGTTATGACATTAATTTGATTTGTATGAATTTTCCGTTGGAATGACATTAATGAGAAAATTTACATTAATTATTTCTTTTTGACATTAATTACAATATGAATTCATCTAAATATTGAACTGATTGATTAAAGGATAAAGGATATAAACACGTGCTTTTTCGAAGTACAGATGACTTTTAATACTTATACTTCATATACTAATTCTTTTTAAATACGAGGCAATGGATTAAAGCCTAATAAAAGAATACAAACACTACGAAGTAAAATCAATATACGAACAATACTATACTATAGAGGCAGCCTTTATTCCTAGGTCTGACATGTTGTCGAAAACGTCACAAGTGACCCAGCAAAGTCATTCCGTCATTAAAGAAGAAGAATTTGAGTATACTATTTCATATGAAGGAACTGGTGGTAGTATAAAAAAGAAGATTCCAATGCTGTAAAATATAGAAAAAATTGATATTATAAAATGGGTTAAAAAAGCTGAAAGTATGATTCAACTGACATAATGGAATGAAAAAACGTATATAAAAGTTTTATAATGCATCATTTATAGAGACTATCATGATAAAATTTTTGTACATAAAACAAAAACCGCAACGATTTTAAGAAATTTATTAGCAATCAAGTATACTGAAGAACAAAATCTCGAATTATTACAAGATTTACATATGATAAAACAACATAACTTCCACTATATACAGGTCTTTTATGACAAAATAGCGGAAACAGTACAGACATTGGAAATTATAAATAACTGAGATATTGTAGTAGAAAAGGCAAAGATAAGTGAAATATTCCTTATAAATCTTGCACAGAAAACCACACTTGAAGTTGTAAAACATGAACTGTCAATAGTAGAAAATATAATGAATTACATAAAAAAGATGGAAAATCGGATTGCAAAATACTCAAAAAGTAAAAAGAAAAGTAATTTTACAAATAGAAAAAATTTTTAAAATTTTGAAAATGAGGAAAAAATATAAAATCTAAAATATTGCGCATATCACAAAGAAAACGATTCATCTGAAGAATGCAAAGAATACCAAGATTTTATAAAAAGGAAATCTCACAAAAAGAATACAAATTAAAATAATACAAGAATTTAAAGAAACAGAAAGACCCGATATGAAAAGTATAATAATACAAGAAAAGACTATGAATGCATTTTTTGATACAGGAGCTTCAAAGAATGTTATATCAAAAAAAATTTGGCTGGAAAATTTAGATTTGAAAAAAAAAACCTGTTTCGGGTTTTAAAGTAGTCGTAGCTAATGGTCAAAAAGTAGAAATATTAGAGAAAAATTAAAGTTTATTTTGCATTTAGGGATAATGAATGAAAACATATAAAGATGATTTTTACATTATAGAAGACAAAGATGAAAATATTAAAAAAGGAACTGAATTATTGGTTGCAAATAAATTTAAAATAGATATGGAAAATATGATGATAGTATTAGGTTCAATGAAAATAGATTATAAGACTGAAATAACAAAAGAATGGCTAGATTCACCAGATTACCAAATTCTTAAAAACGTGCAAATAATGCATAAAAAGACAAAAATACAGAAACGGAAGATGTTTCTGACAATTCAATTATCAAGTTTTATGAAATGAAAATTAATAATCCAGAGAAAGGTATAATAAATACGGAAAAACTCTACTTAAAACTTACGGATGACATTCTAATAAGATGCAAATCATATGGAATTCCATATAAACTACAAGATAAATTCAAAAATGAAATCGAAAATCTTATAAACCTACAAATAATAAGGACATCAAAATTAATATATGCCTCGCTTGCTTTTGGGATTTAAAAAGCTAATGGTATTATGTCGTTACAAATTGATTATCGTAAATTTAATAAAAAGAAAATACCCGAGAAAAAACCATTTCCAATCATGACAGATTTTTAGCATCAATTTAAAGGATAAATATTTTCTCGAAATTAGATTTGCGAACGGGATACTATCAGAGACAGAATGCAGAGGAGGACATTCATAAAACAAGCTTTGTCTCGCCCTTTGAACAATATGAATTTCTAAGAATGCCTTTAGGAGCAGCATATAGACGTAGAGTTTGTCAACTTGCAATGTATTCACTGTTTAAAAATTCAAAAAATATTGTATTTTACTTGGGTGACCTATTAATAAAAAGCATAACAAAAGAAGAACACGAGAAAGATATTTTGCAAGTATTAGACATTTTAGCAATAAAATAATGTTTCTGTATATTTTGAAAAATGCCAATTTTTTCTACAAGAAATATCGTATTTAGAAGAAAATTAATCATGAATGATATAAAGCTGAATTAGATGGAATAAAAATTGAATACCTAGATTTTATGTTAGATTCAAAGAAAAAATTGCAAAGACTAATAGGATACAAAAAACTGGTTCCGACCGTTCATACCAAATCTAAGTGTTAAAATGCAAAATATTACAGAAAAACTTGCATTATAAACCAATATAAACATTGATAAAAAGAAAAGGAAAAAATAGATGATATTTTTTAAGATATAAAAGAAACATTATGATTTACCACACTAGTTTTCAAGACCCTTATAGTTTGATGTGCGATGCATTAAGAAAGAGTTTTGGTTGTGTATTAATACAAGGAAAAAATATAGTAAAGATAATATAGTGGGAGATCTACACCAATAGAACAACGCTATACCATTATGGAACAGGAATCACTCTCAGTGATAAAAAGCTTAAAACATTTTAGAAATTTGATATTTAATAATAAAATATTAATATACACGGATGATAAAAATATGATTTTTTAAGAAGATTTTGAAAATACTAGAATGCAACGATGGAAATTACTTTTAGCGGAATTAGATTACGAAATAAAATATATAGCAAAAAAAGAAAACACAGCCGTGGAAATGCTCAGTGGACTGAATTTAGTTCAATTGAGTAAACAGGATATGAATTATGATACGAAAAATTTTTAAAAATGCAGAAAAAGTTAAAATTAGGAACACATAGAAATAAAATAGATACATATAGAAAAATAGATAGTTCGTATGTAGATATGAAAAAGTGAATAAAAATAGATATGGCTCATTCAAAAGAATGTTTAAAAGAAATTCACCTAAATTATAAACATCCAGGACAAAAAAAATGTATGAATCTCTATTACAAAGGTTTTGTATACGAAATATGCAAGAAAAAATTCCTGAAGTTGTGATAGCCGTATAGAATGTAATAGATGCAAAAATTAAAATATTAGAAAAGAAAAAAAAAAAAAGTAGTTTAATTTATTCTAAAAAAATTTAAAAAAAAATTTCAAGTGATATTTTGGGACCGCTTAATGTAAGTGGGTAATAGCATGAATTTGATGCAAATAAAATTTGAATTTATTAACCACAATAGACATTGCATCAAGATATACTTATTTATACATTATTACAAAAATAACATCCAAAGTCATTTTACAGTGTATAAAGGATTTGATAAAAATATTTGAAGCGCGAAAAGCATACTTACAGACAATGGAAAACAATATGTATCTACGGAAATCGATCAATCATGTAAAAAAAAGAATATACGACAAATAAACACCTCGTATTATAAACCCACATGTATTGGAATTTCTGAAAAAGACTAAACAAAACAATCGTATAATTTTTTAGAATTTATAGAGGAGCAGAAGTCGATAAGATTTTAAAGATAGCTGAAAATCGACTGAATGTCTGTAAACATCGAGTTACGGAAATATCGCCACAAGAAATGATATACAACAAAAGTTTTTTTGTGATCCACTAAACCTAAAGAAAGAAGTAAATTTAGAAAATTAAAAAGTTTAGAAGCTTGAATTTA
>JAQFYM010004287.1:0-15962 GCA_034694785.1 Agrenia bidenticulata | reverse complement strand
TTAGAGTTTCATACTATAAATAGTAATAAATACCTGAAAATAATTTTAAAATGTATACCTAACTTTAAAAAAAAAAATATAGTAAATACAAGTAAATCAACGTTTTTGAAGTTTTTAAATTTAAAGATCTTCTTTTTTCTTTTTTTAAGTACAGAAAAATAGTAAAAACACTGCTTTAATCTACTAAAATAATTTATGTACCACACAAAAAACATAGGTTCGTATCTTAAAATACAGTTTTTGATTGTTATTTGTCTGATGTTGCTACATAGTGTCGTCTTTTGCACAGCTGTAAATATAAAATATTGCATTTAGTATGTTACTGCTTTTATTTTTTACAAAAAACAGTAAATGATTTTGATACTTTTTAAAGCCAAAATTATTCCATGCCGTTGTTTGCTACAATAATTAGTATTTTTGCGGTTTTAGAACGCAAAAGTTCCGTAAAAGTGCATTGTCGGGTCAGGTAATTTTTAAATCTCCGGGTAGTGGGTACAGGTCGGGTCGGGTATATACAGGTCCCAGCCGGGTAGTAATATATCCAAGTATTAAGAAGAAAAATATACATAAATGCATGTATTTTTTATATTCAATAAATCGTTGTCACTGGAAAAATAAAATTTCTTAAAGGGTGTAACTTAAATTTTTGATCTATGTAAAATTGTAAAATATTGCTAAGTAGTGTGGACTACTGCGTCGCTTTAAGTTGATGTGTATTTTTTTTGTAAAAAAATATAAACAAAGGCAACTTTAAAGTTCTGACTAAACAAACTGATTCTTATGATAAAAAACTTTCCGTGTATAAAAAAAATAGCATTTTGTTATCCATGAGTCTGTATGTTTTTTTAAAGCCTTTTAAAAAAAGATAAAATATATTTATATGCTAAAGAGACTAAGAAAAAATATAATGAAATCAATTACTAAATAAAACATGTAAAAATTTTTTGTATATAGATTTGTCATAATCAAGTTAATATGATTGTTGTGTAGCATTGCTGATCACAGCGAAAAGAAAGAAAAAGAAATAGATCGGACGAGCACGTCAAGCGACAATGCGTGTCTTGAGTCTTCTTTCGTAAGGACGACGTCCGGCGAAGCCGGGCACGTATATCGAAAGAAGACTCAAGATGCAGCATTGGAGCGCCCACAGAGGTAAAATTCAAAGCATGACGTGTTTCATGATAAGATAAGATATGAAACATTGATTGGTAGATAAGTAAGAACCATTTAACTCGAATTTTAAAAGTATTTAAAGAGAGAATAAGTAAATAAATAACAGATTTAAATGTCTTCGTCACGTTCTTCAAAGTCATCGGCGAGAAAGCCTGCCTTAACCAAAAATGATATAAAATACAAATATATCAAATTAATTTTTCAAAAGACAAAAAAATAATTTTGGATTTATAATAAGCCAAAAACAAGTTTTTTAAATATTTTACAGCATTTTACATACAAAAGCTTCGAATAAGTAAAGTGGGCTTTGTACCCACTCTATAAAAACGATAAGCGTTAGAATACATTATAAACACTACGTTTCACTCATTGCCGGTCTTTTTTAGCTAATAAAAAATCGAACTAAATTTTCAACGTGTTAATACGTGTAAAAAGATGTCATCTAAAAAAAAATCTATAATTATCAATTTATGTGAATTTACAGTGTATTTTTACATCCTAGTGATTTGCATCCCTTCGCATAAAAAAAGGATGCCCACGCAAAGTAACATTAAAAAAATAACCAGTTTATTATAGCCAAAAGGATGTAGGGATATCATTTGTTCGTAAGATATCTTATATATAGTATTTTACATAAGAGCAAGTTTTTGACTTTACATATTCTTTAAATGTATGATGCAATTACACAACTTATTATATTAGGAACTAGTATATAATTAGTGTGGAAAATGCGTGACCCGCTAGTTTTATATTTTTTTTTTCTTGTTTGCTGGTATAACAGTTAAGTATTTTTATAAATTTGAAGTTGTATAGTAAACTTAACATTGATAAATCTAGAAAATTTGCGTGTTCAAAAAATACAATAAAAGATGTTTTTAGTGATGCATAAAAAAATGTATAAGATATATTAGTGCTTGTACATGTGCATGCCAAATTTACACTACACGGTGAAGTATGAGATTACTTTAAATATGCAAACAGTAAACCAATTGTTGATAAGTAAGTGTAATGTTTATTTCATATATTTTTGTACATCTTTATGTAACATATAAAAATTGATATTTTCCAAAACACAATGCAGACTTTGCTTTTTTACATAATAAAAAAACAAAAATGCTAGCGTGTTTTTTAGTAAAACGACTTTCAATAGTTATAAAATAAATGTTTCTACGTTTATCATCCTTTTAAATTTATTGACCTATTGAGCATGGCGCAAAAATTAAAAATTTTCAAACGTAAAAAATGGACTTTATTTTGCGTTCAGATTGGGCTTTTTGTTTACATAATTTCGGGTTGTATACAATTGTTAAAAAATTACTGTGTTTTATTGCCAAATAAAAAATGGCATAATTACTGGACTGCGAAATTATGCTAGGATTTGTCGCAAATTTATTTAATTGTACACTTATTTTAAAAAGTTTTAAAGTATCATTTTATTTTAAATTTTTGCTAAGATCGCTACATAAAATGTCTATAATCCACAAAAGGTAATTTTTTGATTTATAACAGTTTTAATTTAGCTTCAAAGGAAAAAAAAATAACTGGATATGTATCTGCTAATCTCTAATAATAATTATAATCTTATATTTTATGTTAATATTAACGTATGCATGTTCTTTTTTTTTTCAAAAACGCAAGCATACTTGTTAAGTTCAAATAAATTTTAGCAATGTTTCTTTTATCATTTTTTTTTTATTTTTAGTTTTCGAGTATATTTTTTGCATCTAGTTAGAAGGTCGCCCACCACCTTAAGTACATTGGTTTTGCGACAGGAATAGACAAACAAAAGGTCCTGGTAACTGTGTGTTGTATTGTGAAAAAAGAAGTAACCAAAATAAGAAAACAATGTATAAAAACACTAATCAATGTAAAGTAATTTTATTTAAAACTTACATAAAAGTTTTAAAATTTATCGATATGTAAAATATAAAATCCCTTGTGTACAGCATGCGTATTCTTTTTGTTTATTTTAAATAAAATCAAAATTTAAACAATTTAATGTAAAATGACATGCCTTATTTATAGAAGTATTTACTTTTTAGTGTAAAAATACAATAGAAAATGTAATCTTTGTTATATACAAGAATAAGAACTAACGAAAAAAGATACTCTTGCTATATTTTTTTTTCCTGTTTTAATAGATACTTTATGTGTATAAATAATTTTCCCGATTGGTTAAAAAAAAAAGCGAAAATATAAAATCTTTACATATAAGTACTTAATAGAAGATATTCAGGCAGATGCGTAGCCAGCGGAGTCAAGGAGGGTAGAGGGGGTGTACCCCTCCCTTCTGAAATTTTTTACGCCTGAATTTAAGGGGGGTCTTTTTTTGTGCAGATATTTTTTTGATTTTAAGAATCGAAATAAAAAATTTTGATCCCCATTTTTTAAAAAAAAAAAAAGCTGTTTAAGAAGCTAAAAAATGTTGTTTTTAAGCCCAATTTTTTTACAAAACACTATCCCTGGCTAAAAATGTCTGGCTACGTACCTGTATTTAGGCCTCTCTGAAAAGGAGATCGACCGTATATATTTTCTGCTTTTTTTAACAAAAATCCGCTATTTTTTTACAAGAAGATACGGATGATTAGCTTAAAATTCTAGAAACTAACGAATATTATCAAATTATAACTTCATAAGCACTTGTTTATACGCAGTTTTGATAATGTAAAGAATAATTTGCTATGCAGCAAACCTTCAAGAGAAAATTAGACAACGATTTCCTTGATTCACTTTTTGTATGCTCTAATTGTATGAAATAACTTACAACTGTATTTGTTTCAACACAAGCACATGCAATGTCTTCACAGAATCTTCTAACGCGTGGATATATTTTTTAAAATATTTCTTCTTACTCTAAAGGGCTGCAAATATTTTAAAGCCATTAAAAAATTTACATAGTACAAAAATTGAAATTTTAAGGATAAGCAAAGCATTAGTAGAGCAGAAAAGATTAAACGAGACTAGAAGAAATGTCATTTTTGCTTACCTAAAATGGCCTGACTATATTGCTTGCACGTTTTTTTTCAAAGTCATAATTATGTTTAAAATAAAACATTTCATTTAAATAATTGTAAACAAATGTATTTTTAATATAAAAACGCATAACATCTAAATAAGCAAACTACTGTCTATGTGCTAAAAATACAATACATATAAAATCTTGCATTTTATAAAAATTTCGAGTAGTTATTAGAAGATAAATAAAGTCGTGATAAATGCATACCAATATTTTTATGCACAGAAAATGCCGAATTTGTTTAGTTCATATGTTGTAAGAGTGTTTAAAGGGTATAAAAAGTTTTTATATGTTTTTAGACATTAATTAGGCTATAAATTTTTATGTTAAACTATATAAGTATTACAACACAAAACCAAAGCTTACAATTGTATTGTAGTTTTTAGCGTAAATTCTGATAATAAACTCAGTTGGTCTGCATTTTATATAAATAAGATTCAGTGCTATTATTAGAAAAACTTTGAAAGTAAAACAGAATGCATTGTATAGTGTTCTAGAGAACGAGTTTAAATATATTCTCTTTAAAATTTAAAAACTGCGATTTGTTAAAAAAATTGTAAAAAAAAACAAAACTATGTAAAAAAACACAAACATCTAAAGACTTTAAAAATATAAAAAAATTGCCCCTCATATATAAATATTTTTATTGGCATAAACATATACTGCTTTAATATATTCGATTGCATGTATTTGTTTTTTTTTAAAACGCATAATAAATCTTTTTTTTGAAATAACGAGTATATTCTGTACACGTTTAAAATGTAAGGACAGGTATTGTAGGCGTGAAGCGCTATTCAATGAGCATATATTGTCTTATGATTTGTGATTTTGGAATATATTCTTTAAACATAAAACTATAGATTCCATATACATTCTTTATTTTTTGATAACAATGGATTTAAAAACTTTGTTTTAAATAATATACGCACAGGGTCGTATCTTGAAAATTGTTATGTTTGTAATTTTGGGTGAGTAAAATAAATTTAAGTAAACCGTGATTACCTCTATATACAATTAACGCAATAAAAGGTTGTTCTAACATGATTTTAAGATTGCACATCAGAAATAAAGCATGTACGTTTTTTTATTTTTTTGGTACACATCACTTATACGGCAAAACACAGAAACATAATATTAAATGATAAATATACTTTATCGCTTTTACATACAATATTGTTTTTTGTTTATATGCAAGCATTAATGTACACTCCAAATGTTAAAAACACGTGTTAGTAGTTTTTTTTATGTAGGTAATGCGATTAAACTTTAAAAGATACAGGCAAACCCCGATATATCGCCATTAAAAATCATATTTTCAGTAAAGAAAGACATATTTGATGCAAAATTTTTATTATAAACGCCAACTTTTTTTGGCGATATATCATGGTTTGCCTGTATATAAAGATAATAGGTTACTGCAAAAAAAATCTATTTTCGTTGCAAAAAAAAGCAGTTCTACTTAATACGCTTTTTTATTGATGTGTTTATTTTTTTCGAGTCCATTTTTTTTATATATGCATTTTTCTTTTTATTCTTTAACAAGATGTTTACTTACTATAAATATTTTTGATGTTAAAAAACATACAAGTTGTATCTTAAAGTTTTGATGACCATATGTAGTTCTAATCAAAAATGCTTAAAATATAATTCAGGTATCTTATTTGCGCTATGTTTTGTCTTTTTGTGGTCGATATATTTAAATACAAAAGGTTGTAAAGATTACACTATTACTAAATGTCGCGCGCTGTGCCGGGGATCCATGCCGAACCAGGGATTTTTGCAGAAAAACAAATAAATAAAAACGAATTACTAAATTTTTTTTAAAAAATTATTTTTAGACAAAAAACAATGTTATTTATGTTGTTTTTTTGTTTTTTTAACTATTTTATTATTTACGATTCTAGCTTAAGTCAGGGGGGCTAAAAAATACGAAAAAAATAACTTAATATTATTTATTTAAGAAAAAATTTTCTGGTTCAAAGACACTTAAATTATGCTTAACTATATATTCTCAGGTATGTTGTCGATTTAAAAAACACTGCATTTTATATACCTTATCCCCGGTTCGGCATGGATCCCCGGCACAGCGCGCGACACGTAATAAGTATACTTAAGACAATATACACAAACAAGCGTATATTTGTCGAATTACGCCCTACGGTTTTTTATTGGTTTTAATTCTACGTGCTTAAATAACACTCAAAGACGATTCTTGCGTGTTTCAGTTTTAACATCTAATAACAAAACTATTTCAAAAAACTTTATATTTTGTGTTTTTTAGTTTTGTGGTTTATTATGATTAGGCATGAAATTTTTAAAGCAAAAGTTATAGCGTGCATGTTGGATTAAAGAATATTATTTTATAAGAAATATAACGATAATATATTTTGCAAGCAAACATTTTTGTCTTTTTATTTTTCTTTTAAAAATATAGTATTTATGCTTTATTGATGCATATTATTTTTATAGAAAAGAATCAGAGTGGTATTTATGCTATGAAATTGTTTTATATTATGATCACATTTGTTTCAGAAAAACAAATAAAATTTTGCTACAATAAGCTTTTTTGTGTATTAACTTACAGCTATTTTAGAAAACTAAAAAGAATCCGAATTATATAGAGTTATAGAAAATTTCTTGAAAATACAATACGCAAATATATTCAGTGAAATGAAAAGATTTTTTTGAGTTAGTAAAAGTATGATTAATTTTAAAAAACGTATAATAGAACTTGTAAAAAAGTACAATAATGATTCTTAAAAGTTATCATTGCAAATAAATATGCTTTTAATACATAAATAGCTGTGTTAATGTATAGTGTATTTTTGCTACCAGATTCGTAGTTCGATGTAGTACAAGCTTTTAAAGTAAATTTCGCGATATATTCAGGCTATTTTTATATTACAATGTTAATCTTTGTATGAATAAAAGGCAAAGCTATAACGATTCAGACCCAAATATGTAAAAAACACTTATTAATTTAATGAAATCTAAGATAGATAGAAAAGTAATGCATTGTGTTTTTTTTTGTTCTCTTTTTTTTTGTTGGAATGTAAAAATATTTAAGTATTTATATCTGGTTCTTTGTAAATGGTTTAAAAATGGTTTAATTACTTTTAAAACGTCACTGGGTTTACACCCGAACTAAAATGCATTTTTTCGTACAAGTTTTGTAATATACACAGATTTAAACATACATCGTAGAGTTTTTAAATATGTTTGTCTCAAAAGACACGAAGATTTGCCTTAAACTAAAAAAAAACCAATATATATAGGTAGATCGCGTTGTTAGACACAAATATAGTTCTACACTAAAATGCTTGTACAAGTGTCAAATATTATAAAAAAAATTTTTAGGGACATTTGATTTAGACATATCTTATGAAAAAGTAAAAAAACTTTTTTTATATAAGTTTTGATTGTTTGTTGCACTTTATTACCTGTGATTTGTTTGGGACAATTACTTGTATTATTAAGCACAATATTTGAGCAAAACCTTGCTGTATAATTTGTTTTTTTTACAAAAAATGTTTTTACCATTGTTTAAATATTTTTAAAGTCAAAATTTTAGGCTTTAATCATAACCGGCTAGACAAAAGACTATTAAAATCTATAGTACGGGATAAAATATACTTTTTTAATATGTTTTTTGTGTTTTTTTTTTGTTCCTTTATACATATTTATTATTTATATTACAAGTATATTCTAGGTGCTGGTTTTTTTGTCATGTTTAAAAAAGAGTGCTTATAAGTGCATTTTAATTGTTTTTATCATATAACGGTGTTTATTGCAATAACTTTTATATATGTTTATCGGGTGGAAGTAAAGTTTTTTATTTTATTTTAACACAATAAACACGTACTATTCTGCACAATAAGAAACACGTGTTGTATTTTTTAAATAGTTCTTTTGCAGTGGTAAGGAAATTAGATACAAAAGTATATTATTATTTATGAATTAGCAAGAAATTACAGCTTTTGTTTTTTACTGGTTTTTTTTTAGCATTTATCGTTTTTTCATCTAAAAAAAGTTTACCTACAATAGCTACGACCGTATGCTTAAACAAAAGTCTTTTTACAAAGCTTGCAATATATATAGAAGAGCATTAAATACTACAGAAAGTCTATATATCTTCTTGTAAAATTGTGTGACATTTGTCTTTTTTACTCAGATAATAGGATTTATTGTATGATATAAAACTTGTGAAAAATAATAATAATACAAAAGACTTTTATATATTAAAGCATACTTTTTTATGTATTTTTCTATGCGTAAGTTTACATTAGGAATTCAATGGTTTTACCGAACCAAAATTTTTATGTACTTGTACAAATTTTATATTTTTTAAGACAATTAAAGGTGTATTCTTTAGAATCTTCCATTATATTTTTACTAAATTTTAAATATTTTTCTAAATAGAAAAAAATTTTATTGTCATTCACTGTGGCCTTTTAATAAAACCTGTTACAAAAAATGCTTCCCAACCAACAAGGACAACCTAATATTCTTTGCTTTTTGTATTAAGCCGTTTAAACAGATATATTCACGTCTATGAAGATATAATAATAATGTAAAAGGTTTTTTTAGTGGTGATGATAGAATACAGCTTAAAAACAATAAGGTAATAAAACAAAGATTATTACTCTGAAATCCTAAAGTTATTTACAATAGCTTACAGCTTTGTAATATTGTCTTACAGTTGCTCTTGTAATTGTTTAATCTATTTTGTTGTATTTATATTGATGCAGTGCTGTTCTTGTTAGAAAGTTGCCAATGTGTCTGTAACAGCATTTTTGACGTGCTCTCATTACCATAAATCTTGTATACTTACATTCTTTGCGTTTGTTTTGTTCGTTTTTACAAAATAAAATGATCTTCATTAATAACTAAGGCTGCGCAACTCTGCTTTTTGCTTTAAAAAAACAGTTTGGGCAGAGTCTAAGCATAGTATAATAATAAAAAAACTTAAATTCCTCATACTTGCATAAAATACCCATCCACTATGCATTTTTTGTCAAAGGTTTTAAAAAAAAACCTATAAATGTAACCAAAGATAGCAAACATTTTTCCCTACCGTGATATACCTTTTATAATTTTTAAAAGACATTAAATCTTTTGCAAATGCTGAACTCATTCTAAATTGCGTAGTTAGATAACTACTTTATAGGCAATATTTTTTTTTGCTGCAATATCATATTATTATTAAGTGCAGTAGTGCGCTATACAAAAAAAAAATGCCCAGGTCGTTTCGATTAGAAACTATTACGCCATACTTGTGATAAAATCCAAGAAAACTGATATGTCGATTATGTTTAAATAGATAAATACCCTATATATTGCATAAAAATTTTTAAGAATTGGTTTGTTTCGGCGCAAATCATAAATACTTACATTATTTTGACTTTGGTAAAAACCTTGCACACCCTAAGAATAGAATTTAAAGTTATTTGCTATCTTTTAATGTATTTTGAATATTTGCGTGTAATACTACATATTTATTACAGTTTTCTACAAACGTATGTTTTTTTTTCTTCTTTTCTTTTCTTTTTTTTTGATTTTGATTTTATATTTCTATTTCTATTTTTTTTTTATATTTATATTTATATTTCTTTTTTATTTTTTATTTTTTAAATATTTTATTTTAAATTTGCATTTTATCATTTATACTAATATTTTTTATTTAATAATAAGTGTTATATTTAGAATTTAAATTTTCATTTTTAATTTTTCATTTTTCCTATTTCATCTTTCATCTTTCATCTTTTTTTTTTTATTTTTTAATATTTATATACTGTACTTCTCATTTTATCCTTTTTTTATTTTTTTATGTATATACCAGTGATTCCATAAATTTTGATTTTTTGAACCCTGCAAGTATAGAGACGAAAACTGAACCCAGTGGAAATAATAAAAGTCCACTGTTCCCATTAAATGATTTAAAATCATTTTATAATATGGGGACTACTAATGAATAATAACTACTGCTAAATTTGCTTTTCGAGATTTCAAAAAATTTAAATTAAATTTTTACATCAAATCGTACATAAATGAGCTATAAAAGTGTAATAAATGGCAATTTTAATTAAAGTAAGAAAGATTTGATGTATACGTAAATGTACGCCATGTTCAAAAGAAATTTTTTCGATATAAAATTGAAAAAATGATGTAAAATGCATTGAAAAGTTTTGAAAGATGGTTATAAACAAAAAACATAACTAGAACTAAATTAAAGTAATAATAAAATAAAACAAAGATTTATTTAAAGATTTTTAACTGATTATCTAGAATTCACACTTAATTGCACATCAACTTAATAAATTTTATCAATGTCAGGTCGTTTTCGAGATATTCGTACTCTCATTTCCATGACTATGTCCGCAATGCGAGAACGAGTTAATGTTTTTATGTCGTGCAGAATCGAAAACCCTGATTCACATAAGTATGTAGATCCGACATGAATTAGAATTTCTAGTGCTTTGTCACCTATAGCGGCATATGTTTTTGATACCTTGATTAAAAATCCTAGTATTTCCATTATTTTTCAATTTTTAAAATATCATTATCACTCTTCAGCTGTATCATATCATCTTTTTCTTGTAGATTTAAATTTGGAAAATCGGTAAATTCAAAAGAGTGTGGAAGTAATATCCATTTTAATCCATTATAAATTGACACTTTAAATCTTTCATTAAAATTAAGGCTGAGCTGCTTTTCATTTCTATTATTTCGAGTTCTATTACATGATTTATAATTGAAGAATTATTAGTGTTATACATTTCAAAATTTCCCTCTAAATTATAATGTAGATATAAATTCATTTTCTCTTTAAAAGATCTAATTTTTTGATATAAAATAACTATATTCACCTCATTTCCTTGCAATGATATATTTAGAGAATTCAAAATTGTAATTTGGTCTACTAAAAAAGCAATCCGAATCCACCCAAATTCACAAGATACGAATGATGGAACTGACTAATTATTCTGGCTTGAATAGTAATTATGGATTGATGGTTTTTATAAATTAACTCGCTCTAAGGGTATACCTTTGCTATAGCAGTAAACATCATTACAATAAGGTAGATTACGGCTATCCTCTTCATATAAGTAAACAAGTTCGTTTATCGCCTTCATTTTTTTGCACTCCTGCGAATGCATCAACTATGGAACTTGCTGTGTTGAAAGTTTTTTTATAAATATCAATCAAACATTATCTTGCTATGACTCCTTGTGAATGATGCAGTGATTTTCTCTTATGTTCAGATTTTCTCTTTTTAACTGAGTACACAATCCATTTTTAGATCCAACCATTACAAGAGCTCCATCAGTACAAACTCTAATCATATTATTAAAAGAAAATTGATTTGAAACTGTAAAATAGTCAATAACTGTTTTTATATTACTGGCAGATGCCGCTTTTGTTATACTTTAAAGAAAAAAAATTCATTTTTAAATTTATCACTATGAATATATCTGACAAAGCAGATAAGCTGTGTCTTGTTCGTTCTATTAGTGGACTCATCTAGCTGTATTGAAAAACATGGTGAGAATATTAGTTCATTAATTACTTGGGATTTAATATTTTCTGACATTTTGGAAACATTTCTCTTTATGGTATCTCTGGACAAACTAATTTTATCTGCTTGATCGGCGTATTTTTCCGGACATAGAGATAGTACACGAGCCAAAATCTGCTTTACAATTTTATCCCCCGTGGTATATGGATATCCTTTACTAACAAAAATTTATGTTTTTTTTATACTTAAAATGCGATAAATTTTTCATCTACACAAATTGTTCGAAAGCATTTTATTTTTTTTCTCTTGTTGTACATTTTCTTATTACAAAAACTGTATCAGTTTAGATGTAAAATACCATTTCGGATAACGTATAACAGCTATCTTGTGATGAGATTTTCAGTATTCTTTACATTTGCTTGGGCAGTAGGAACTATTAGAAAACTGTTTTCTACATATAATACAGACAGATACTTCTATCCCATAAATAATTTTGCTATAAAATTAGAAAAAATAGCAAAGCCTTTGAATATCGCCTTGTTTTTACAGCGGGAGTTAATATAACAGATTCATTTGCCGTAAGTATACTCTTACTAGGCGTTGTTTTTTTCTGTGGGCATTGTTCAGCTCGTTTTGTATTTCTACTAGTCATTTGTGAACCTAGAGGGGTTCAAAAATATATAAAGGGTTCAAAAATGAACGCAATGCGCATCCCTGGTATATATAATTGTGCACGAGATTTTATTAAAAAATTTACTAAAATATCAGTTTACATACTTTGCAAACATTAAAGTACCATATTCTACAAGATAATTTACATAAATAAAAGATTTTATGATTTTTAATATTTTAAAAAAAATGATCTTTTTATCATAAATAAAATAAAAAAATTATACCTAAAAAATGTAGAATTTTCTAGTTTTTGTAAATCATTACCATAAATATGTACTTAAATGTTTTAAAATTTGGTAAAGTACAATTTTTAGGCAAATATCTACTTATATTTCGGCCACCACTGTAATTATTTTTATGATAAAATATGAAAAATTTTATACCCAAATTTAATTTTAATTTACAACGAATTCTTTTCATTTCATTTACTTTTATTTATATATTTATTATAGTATATTTTATGTAATATACTTAATTTTTTAGTTAAAAATTCAACCATAATGTCTTTTTTGAATATTGTAGTTTTTATTTTTACATTATATTAAATAATTTTGCTAACATTGTTTCTTTTTTATTTTGCCTTTATTTTTTTTTTGGTATTTATATTGCTAATATATCCGCATACATATTTACTGAATGTAAAAAAATCATATTAAAATATATGAGACACAAAAACATCATATTTAGATTTTGCATGTGAACATATATGTAGATAATCTTTATTCTGCACAATGCTTTCCTTGTGTTTTAGCAACCCCTAAATGAACTATGTAAAAGACAAGAACAATGAGCAGGCGGCCTCGACGCAAGGTATCAGTGATAAAGCATAACACTTTACCCGAGGTATTGTGGCTGTAAGCAAATATAAAATGGCGGGACAGCAAGTGGTACACTTTCAGGGCCAATATTGTAATAAAAATTACCAAGGCCCAACAAATGGTGCTTTTTAAATGCACATAAGAGAAAAACATGCAAAAAAAATGCCCCGCAGTAAAAAAAGCAAAGAAAAGGCTGAAAACAGGCGGCCCACAATTTTGGATAAAAATTATACTAACAATTTATTTGATGAAAAGGTATTTATGCAAAATTTACTAACATGGATAGTAAAAACTGATCAGTCTTTTTCAACTGTCGAAAATATATATTTTTCTGATATTCTTTCTTGCTTACGACAGAATATTTGCCTCAACTCTCGCAGAACCATAATTCAGCGAACTTGACAAGTTTTAATTCAATTAAGAAAATCAGATATTGAGCAAACATAGACTGCTATACTACACGTCAATAACGTGTGAGGTTTAAACGAGTCTTTATTCCTTTTTCTTTATAAGACATTACCCTTAGTAACATAGCAAGTGATTTAAATTTTTAAAATACTGGTATTGATCTTAAATATCTTGAAAAAGAACACGATGAACACGGTTCTTTTCGTAAGATTAAAATGGTGTACTGAAAGAATGGAAAAACGCTGAGTGTTTGCTAAGAGTAACTAGTAATAATGCTTTAAATAATTCGACGATGATGATATGCCTAGAGACCTACTATGATGATGAATATCACAATTTTTGTTTACCGCTGTATATGGAACCTTATAAGATGCATGGGCCACATTATTAACTTGGCAGCACAAAAAAATTTCAGCTTATTGAAGCTTGAAAGTATAACCGTTAAAGATAAATCCCCATCAATACGAGAAATAGATTTGTAAGGCTTTTAATACGACTAGCATGGATAGTCCGTAAAATATGAATTTCCCAAAAAAAAGAAGATTAATAAAACTAATATGTGAGGAAGAAAACATTGTTTATTTAGTGTCGATTTTCAATGTTTTAACTCGTTGGAACAGCTTAGCGGTATTCAAGTCAGAGCATTTTTGTTAAAGGATAAAATAACATACACTTTTTATCTTTAAAAGCAAAATATATCCACTTAGTTTTTATTAGATGAGAGTGAGTGGAAACACATCGAATCATTGATTCTATTTTTGCCCCTGTATAAAAAAAACTGATAACGTCAAAGAGCAATGATTCAATTTTTAATATTTTATGCTTTGCTACTATTTCAATATTATATCGACATTCTTACCGTATCCAAAAAGTTTTTTTTTTTTTTTGCCGGGGATCCTCTTTTATTTGCAATTGAGTCAGCCTTAATAAGTTAGATAATTACTTTCATAAGATATCATGTACTGTCGGGTGTGTCCTACTGCTGAATCCAGTGATGAAAGCGAAATTCCCAGTAATATGTCTTGGATAGAAGCCCGAATTAATAGACTGTGTAACTGACAGTATAAAGACCAATTTTTTTTTGATACTGATACCATATCACAAAAAAGCTAAAAAAAAAATTTTGCTAAAGCAGACATTGAACCAAAGAAAAATTTATATAGTAATTATATGAAAACCCCAGAACCTTTAATGAATTACTCGACTCTTTCGAATATACAAAATAAATCCAATTTACCATGTGTTGCTCTTTGAAAAAATATCTTACAATACTGGAATATAAATAGAGCTAATAAGTCTTTATTATCACAAACGGCACAAGACTAGTACGCAGTATAGGCCTTTAATGTACCTCAGAAAGAGCCTTTAGTTGCGAAATAGATCTTTTGATATCGGATAGATGCTTATTAAATGAAAGTACGATCGAAAATACCCAGCTTTAATACACAACTTAAATTAAATAAATTATAATAAAGGTATAAACTAGTTTTTTCATTATTGTATATTTGCAAAAACAAGATTGAAGTGCTTTTATCTTGTATATAGTACCGATGAAAAATATACTATGCATAAAAATAGTCAAATGGTTTTGATTTCTGCTATATTAAAAACATATTATGCAACTACAATATTATTGTCAGACAATTACAAAATTTATATTTTAATGTTAAGCCGAATTACTATAGTGTCGTACACCCGAAGATCTTTTAGTACATCCGGGATATAATTATATAGCAAATATAATTCAAGTAAGTTAAAATGTTTATAATACAAAAGATATTATCCATATTCTTAGAACCAACTAGAGATATGCAATAAAATTGTCGAAACCGTACCACAATACGGCTTTTATCGAATCATTTAAATTTATAAGTTCCGTACGCTACGGTTTTTGAAAACTAAAAAAAATGTGAAAATAAAGACTAAGACTAAAAAATGATAGACTATTAGTTAAATTTTACGTTTTTTTAAGTAAACAAGTATTACATCTTCACAAAAAAAATACATTTGTTTTTGGACGTATAAGAATATTCCAAAACACAAGCTACCTGTTATCTTATAAAATCCTTTTAAATATTTTGAGTGAATGAGCTTAAGAATAAAATGGGCAAAGACACAAAAAATGGTCACGTTTATCAATTATAAGAAACTCAGTTTGATGAATTATCTTGGCGTTATGAATACAAAAAAGCATTCAATGAATGGTTGCAAATTAGCAGCATTTTGTCCTTAAATATAATTAAAATTTATATAATTTATCTTAAGGTTTATTTTGTTTTATTTAATTTAATAATATAAAATTTAATTTAATTTTTGTTTTTTAAATCTTGGGTATACTAAAACATGTGGGTTACCGGAA
>JAQFYM010004286.1:0-15965 GCA_034694785.1 Agrenia bidenticulata | reverse complement strand
TGAACTTGCCTGGAATCGAGGTATAATTCCACTGTCTCTCTCTCAGAATGAGAAGAGTGAGACAGGGTACTGTCTAAGTCTTCGAGGGTCAGTTCACTTCAGTTTTAGTTAAACGGTTTCATTGCATTGCCAATTGAATCTCACAGAAAGGACATGACTATTCTTATTTGTCGTTTTAAAGCTGAGGTTCTGTCTGCAACTTCAAAAATCGTCAAGTCTGTTGGCTGATGTCTTAACTGAATAAAATCCGGGGGTCTTGTTATCCTCAGAGAAGTGAGAACTGTGAGTCAGTCGTCCGTCCACTACAAATCTTGAGTTGCAATATTATTTCAGGATTGACAGGTTGCTTATAATTAAGTTAAAATAAATTCGCCGTACTCCAAAACATTGCATTGTATTAATTGACGTGCTAGGGATTTAATTGTTTAAGAATGCCATTTGTGTTTCATTTGATTGTCATTGTCCTTCTAATGTTGATTGAGAAATCAGGCTAATCTCAAAAACATAGCGGGGAGAAAGGGGAAAAGATTAGATTGTGGACGAAATTATCGAAAAATTCGCTTAATTTCCTGTCGCATCTTTGTCAATAAAAATGGATAAGGTAATTGTTTTCAAAATGTGGTGACAAGTTATCTATGGCAATTAATTCAAAATTCCGCGCTAATGCCAAGATCTGAGGCAGGGGGGAAATGTGAGACGACAATCCACGTAATTAATACTACAGTGAGAAGAAGACGGGAATTATGTGCAACTGGCCATGCTCTCCCCAGGATCAGCCATTTTCCAACTCAGCACCACAGCACACTCCTCCAGACTCCACACTCCAGACTAGTCCAGAGTTTTCAAGTCCGAGAGTTTTAATAAGCGATCAAGATAAGATATATAACCTCTAGACGGCCTATCCATGTCGCGTGTAGTCTCGATCGTCTCGGATGCGTTAACAGAAACAACTGAACTGAATCTCTGGCTCCGACCGAATATTGTCGATGAATTAGATCCAGATCCGCTCGTAGGATACACTAATTATTCGATCAATTGGACTTGGGCCTCCCAAGACGAGCAGGTGGATTGTTGTGCTCGGAAGCGGAAGCCCGTTTCGGAAGATGTGGAACCCGTTACATATCGTATTGTCCTTGTCTCTGCTCCTGCTCTATTAGGGAGCATAAGCGATGACATGAATCAATCCGGCCTGACACCGCCGACTTGTACCTTACCGACCAAGCGGACCAGGAGTGGCACCTTGAGAAACAATGAGAAGATCGCGCCACCGGAGGACAAGCTCACATCGGATAAGCCAGCAGGATTATGGACTTTAGATGGCCGCCCTTTTGACAACTGTGGTGTTGTGATGGTTAGACCAGAACCGGTTAGTAGAGTTGACCTAGAAAATATTCATAATCAATTGAGAGGAGTTATAGATGACTTGTAAATTATATTCAATGTCCCTCCGGTTAGTATGATGAAACACGAACCGATCCAAGGACAATCAAAGGGTACATGTCCATGTGCCAATTCTGTGGAATTGGCTCTGAGGACTTGCATACGTGCATCCGCTGCAAGCACCAACTTCCTGCGAATGTCCACACGGTGAAAGACCCATGGCATTTCAAACCTGCCTTTGTAAGTCATTCGGTTCACAATTAGTTATTTATTGATGAACAGTTAACAGTAATTCATGATATTATATTCATATTTGATTAGGATGAACTAGTTTGCCGTGCTGCTTCGAGAGTCCCTTCTGGGCGGACTAGACGTCCTAATCTGCAACGAGCAGTTAAGGGCCGACGTAGGAAACGTGTCCTGCCCCCAGACAATCAAGACCAAGTGGAAAGCAATGTTCCCAATGAAACGCCGGTGGTGTGCGGGCCAGGCCCTGTAGGGTAAACTTTAAGAGGCATTTGCATTTGAACCTTGTATGTTGAACCCGGAACAGCGGAATTTCTATGTTAATTCTTTGATCTCAGAGAAGGTTCTGTTTCTTTTGTATTTGTACTGCCTTACGTAAATTTTGTTGAATTCGAATGTTGTATTAGGTTTGGTAGAGAAGATGTTGAATTCTGTTTACTTTCTTTGTCCGGGTGTAAAAAGCCCAAGCTTCGTAATGTTACCACCCATCTCTAAGGTCTGAGAACGTCAGCAATGGTCTTAGATTAATAAATTCGAAAAAAATAACGTGTTCTGTATCAGATTACATTTATTTAATAAATCTTATTGAATTGGAGGAGCAAACAATGTTGTGTACAGTATATATGCAGTATATTAACACTTTTATCTTAAGTCTGTGTAATCGTACGTACCGAGCATTATTATCTACCACCTACACATAATATCTCAAATTCAGGATTAAATCATCAATATTATTTATTATCATAAATTCCCAAGTTTAACAAAGCGTAGGTAATCAGGCTATAAGCTCTAAACGTTTTTTTAAATTCAAAGTACAATACCATTCAACCTTGAGTTCTACTATAATTAAATTAATTAAACTCACTTATAATCATGGTAGCTTCTTACGAGTGTCATTTAATGCTTGAAATATTTATAAGTACTAGGTACAATTTGAACTTCCATCTCCTTCGTTACTAAAAAAATCGTTATGATACCCCCTCCACCCGTTTAGTACCTCATCTCGAACTTTGACACTTCCGACCGGAGTTCCATAGTCTTATGTAGTTAAGCTACGGTCAGGAACACTTTCGGTGTACGACTTGTTGGTCCGAGATTTGTAACTAAACGGTCGGAGGTCGGGAAACTACAAGTGGCTTATTTCTATAACACTGAACAAATTAACAAGTATAAAACTTAACAAATTGTGGGAACATGATTATAAAGTTTCGATTAAGGTTCTAAAACACTCCCAACCACTTGCCAGCGAATCCTCCAAGAGCTTGGAGAGCAGACTGGACCTGAAATTATTACTGAACTTAACTAACTATTTTTTAGAGATATGGGTTCTGCAAGACAACTGCAAAAAAAAAAATAAACAATCGATGCCATATAAGAACATAAGTTGACAAATGTGTTTGTACGATCCAGACTTACTTAAGCTAAAAACGTATAACGAGTTCAATTAGGAAACACATCATTGACTAACATAGCTGCTGATGATTGAGACTGATTATGAGATTCGAGATACACTTCTTTGGTAAAATTAATACCGCTGCAGGTAATACAACCGATACTGGCATTGGGGGTTCAACAGGTTAGTTAATCAAACAGTAAGTCATAAGTAAGATCGACTTTAACACATAAAATTGATGACAAGCCCTTACATACAACTCACCTTACCGGAGATTTATAAAACTGATCCTCAGTCCCCCCAACTTACTCAAAACGCAAGGGAGAGAAGGCTGAAAAAACGAATCATTTGCTATCCCCCTCCAAAGAGCAGGCATAGAGTCCGGGAAACTTCTTCTCATCCCTGAGACCCCTTTGCAAGAGCCCTTGTCTGACCATGTAATCTCGGAGAGTAGTTTTAGGCACATCGTAAACTTCGGAAACATTCTGGAAGGTCATCCCTTTCAAAATCTCAACTGCAGCTTCCTTTAAAATCTCCGCCTTGTGCTTGCGGATCACTCGAATTTTCTTAGGATGAAGGCCTGGAGGCAAGGAAGAGGGCCCTTTACTTTCTCCATCTAGTAAATGGTCAACATCGATTGAAAATGCTTTTGTGTGATGAGACTGACGAGAAATGGATCCCGACTGATTCCCAACTGTTGAAGACCCTTCTGAAGATGACCTGAGTGTCCTGGAAGCTCGACTAGAGGGATAGCGATGCTCCATACCCCCTACACAGACGAATGAAGGCAGTATCATAAAAACGATCTTTAACTTTTACAAGTCATATCATCATTCTCAGTTTCAATCACCACAGCTCACAAAAAGTTCCTTGTTTAAATCCATTGGATTAGTGTTAGTAACAACACACGTTCGAAGTATTTAGAAGACATGCAAGGATTTGGACAAACACAAAGATACAAACGGTAAGATATTGTTAAGTAGCCCCTTCATCTTTAAATTTAGTGGTGACACATCAAACGATTCAAACGAAACTTGGAATTACTCAATTATGTCCTTTGACCTTTTGCGACTACGTTCCCGTAACTAGTCCACGTTTTGTTTTTAAAACCCAAGTCTTAATAATAATCCGTGACGGAGGAATCAATGATTTAGACTACATTTGTACAACTAGGGCGAATATTTTTTGGAATAGATACATATTTTTTTTTCGGTGGTTAAGTGACTTAAATATTATGGGAGCAATAAAATACCTAAATTGGAATACATAAAAGTGAATCAAATCAAATGTGCAGTGTGGAAAGAACAAGTATTTCTGGAAGTTTTGCACACAAATTCCTATGCACACCTAGTCTCAACGATCTGAACCTACATACAAGGTAATTAAGAAGTTGCCTGCATACTAAATAATAAATTCGAGTATTTCAATTCAATACAGAGAGTTTTAAGTGCAGTATTCAAACTTTAGTGTTATCAAACCTTAAATCTTGAAGAATTATAATTTCTGAATTATAGGATAACTTGTACATTTCAAGTCTTATAAGTTGGCTTCGTTTTTGACGCTTCCTACTCTTCAGTTAGAATCATACTCGGCTTTAACTTCTTCGTAATCATATTCCTGATCCTGACTCTCCTCTTCCCCATCTTCGTACTGATCTCCGATTTCATCCACAATATCTGACAAACCGAATAAAGGAAAGTCGAATTTACTGGAAGATGCGGGCCCAGAATTTCTAAATATTTTTCTAGTACAATTAGCCATGAGCCGACGTCCACTAGGGCTTGAATACGTTGGTGGGGGAGGAGGGAGAGCCTTCTTTCCTGCAATTCCTCGGCGTTTCATGTAAGCACACAAAGTAGTACGAGGAATTCCAAAATGAGCAGCAGCCTGACGAACGGTTATCCCCGAAAGTGCGAGGTCCGTCGCCTTCTTAAGCCGGTCAGCTCTATCAGAAGCATCTTGAACAGGTCCAGCAGGAACAGGTGGTAAATGTATCACAGGGTTATTTGGCATCATACCATCATCCTCCGCTTCTCCTGTGAACAAAATAGATTTGAAACCAATTATAAAATACACTGAACTCAATTATGATCGAATGACCTGGAAATAAACACTCACCTTCTTCTTTTGTGGATGTAGACTCCTGCAAGTCCTGATTTCTCCACTTCGAGATCGTTTTCCTTGGAATACCAGAAGCATCAGTGCATTCCTTGATTGACATTCCAGACTTCAAGTTGGATAAAACTGATTCCCGAATTTCCTTAGGGTATTTGTAGCTGAATCTTCTCCCCCCTAGGTAATCGACAATCCCTGTATTTCCTTTTTCTTAACTAATACATATCGAGAAATCTACATGCCCCTAATAAACCCTTTCCAGTTAGCTATTGCCAGTCCTTAAATTAATCAACTTTAAAACAAATCCTCTCACTGCAGTCGTTTACTTTATGCTACAAAATTTACCAACACGTTACAACCAAACCTTTCCTACGTACATACCTGTATGACCTAACAACTAAAAAGCATATGCAAGAGCTTAAGAAATTCCAATACAAACATTAAAATACCGTAACTAGCCGACCCAAAGAATAACAGAAGAACGCACGCAAAACATAATTTTGAAATAAAACTGTTCCAAGAATCAAAGACGGTCAAGACCAAATACGAAAAAAACCCGCTAGGCAAACCCCCCTCCCTTTGCATTGACAAATTTGAATTAAATTATATTAGAAAGCAAACTACCAGTTTATGCAGCAGACAAGATTTTTCTGGGCCTTAGCCGCAAAGCGTCCTGGAACTTCATTGTTCATTATTTAAAATAAAAGCACTTAATGAACATAAAATTAAGCTCAGCACACGCTGTCCCTTATTCTTATCTACTCTGAACATAAAGATTCAATCCAACCCCATGCTTCATGCAACCAACACAAACTTCCGCTGAAAACTTTGGCTTACCAGCTGGAGCTTGAGAGCTGTCGTCAATCTGAAAAAAAAACCAATCCATTGCAAATCGTTGGAGTAGAGACGTCAAATTTTCGAATATCAAACAAGATAAACGGTCACCAATGTCATCAAGTAACAAAATGTAGATGAACTTACCTCAGAGCCGGACGCATCTTCTCCGTCATAATCAAGATGTGCATTTACAGATGATACGCTTTTATTTTCCTCCTTGATGTACGCATCATCTCGTTCAGCCTCCACCGACGTTTCATGAGGGAATCCATCGTCTTCTTCAGAACCATAGTCAATTGCATTTGCCGAGCTTCCTTCAACGAATTTCTCCAAGGATGGAGGTGGGCTTTTCTGAGGCTTTGACTGCACCTGCTTCTGAGTACTGGAGGAACTGAAGGAGGAAGGAATAGATCCAATACCATTTGTTTCCTTGTCATCCAGTCTCTGCATTTTCGTCAACTTCGGAGGACCAGTAGAATGAGCTGGAGGAAGGGCCCTCTTTTTCGTCGGCATTGAGTTCATGCCAGCTCCTCGAGAAGAGGTCGAATTATTTTGCTGATGCTGCTGGGGACGAAGTAAGGAGCGCTGATCATTTCCAGTTCCTCTCTGTCCCTTGTTATCCATCTGCCTCCGTTGAGACGTCTCATTCTGTACAGTCCGAGATTCCACCTCCTCTCCAGCGTATTCTTGACTCTCTTCGTCGTCTGATAGCTTTTCCATGTCGCTGTCTAGTCCTTCTGAAGTGTCCGAGCTTAGGCCTCTGATTTGGAGCGACTCTGCTGCTCGAATCAAGACTGGCAGCTGAACTTGCTTGATACTCATCTCCCCGTGGTACATAAAATGGACGAGGAATTGGAGTGTCCAGTACTTCATGTCTTTCAAAAAGATAATCACGTGCTTGTCTTCTGGATACTGAGTCAATAGGTTTTCAAAGTATGGGGAACAGGCAGAAAGGACCAGTCGATGACATTTCAGTGAGCCTCCCTCACATGCCAAAGTCACGTCTACTAGTCTTTCGTCTTCAAGAAGTTTTCGAAACACGGACTGAACAACGACCGTGTAGTTATTCCAGCGAATATTAAACTGCTCGGGGTTTTTCGTACCCATTTTACTCCTCGTTTTCCCCCTCGATCACTTTCTAAAGTTAAGAAAAAAGAAGATTTTAAAAGATTATCAATTGACATTCAACAATTTAATGTACGACAGCTAAAAGATCTTCCTTTCATGCTCAAGCCCCAAAATCAAAATGTGGATTCAGGATTCGGTCCGAATTCAGATTCTACGAAGCTTATCTTGGATGAAGATTAGACAAAATTTAAAATATCTTCAAACATCATAAATAACACACAAAACAGTAGTGAACAGGGAAGCTTCATGTTTCCAAGACTCCGAAAAAATAGGGGAAAAAAATTTCAAAAAAAATATAACCACAATAACTACTGAAAAATCCAGAGCTGAACTCTTGAGGAGCACGTTACGTTGAATTGAACTAAACAGTGAACAGCAGTGCAGTGGATTACTCTGAGTGATAAGAGTGATAAGGTCTTTACAATCGTTTAAAAAAATTGTGAACTTAAAAACTACCTAAATCTGAACAGTGAAGAGCTTGTGAACTTGAATTGTACACATAATAATCACCCCTGTTCGGAACAGGTGATGAGTTTCCTTAGATTAGAAATCAGCTGGTTGAGCTAGTCACACTTCGGATTCGGTTCGGACTCGTAAATCTTTGCAAATTCAAACACAAAACAAGATGAGTAAAAAGTAAAACTAGAGGATCAATGAAAATTAGAAATATCGACAGGATTATTAGATAACCGAGTGGTGGGGGACTGCTGGAAATTAGCTGGTCGTCACCACTGCCACCAACCACCACCGACCACCGTCTGTCTAAATTCAATATGATAATCCCTGGAATAATTGAAACCTCCCTGGTGATGATAAGCAATAAAATAATAATCCCTGATCGATAACGCTCACATCAGCGGCTGAAATAGTTATAAAAAAATCCAAAAGCACACGAAATTACGAAATACGAATCAAGTCACAAGTTGAACGGGTAATTAAAAAGCTAAAAACTCACCTCTGATATTAATGATGCGAGTTTGAAAAGGGAAAAACTTGTCCTCTAGTAGAGTTGTGGCTGCGGTGTGAGTTTTCAATATTCTCAATTCCCGATAAAACTCCGAATTTCGGATGAGCTTTGGAAAGGTGAAAAATGAGGAGAGTGTCTCGAGTGCCTGGTGGTCCAGCAGTGTGGGCAAGTGACAAAGAAGGAGTAATGGACGGGGACGTGTGAGTCGAGTTGGGCCAAAATGGAGGGACGAGGACAGTCGACCGACGGAGTCAACTTGAGTCAGTAGTCAGTCAGTCCCATCCGACCGACCACCAGAGCCAGCATCCTACAGCACCGCCACCAGCCCCCGGCCTCACTTAACTATACAATCCTTTCAGAGGGGGTCATCGGGGGTCATGAGCTCTTGAGTGACCTTTCCCTCTGCTCTCTCAAGCATAAGCCAACCCGCCCCGCCACCCTCCGGGCATTGTAAATAGACTCCATACGCCCCTGCTCAAGCAATGAGTTCGTCTCTTTATTTTCTCTGGTCTTTTCTGTGTGTGCTTGGGAATGACGACTCTCCGTCTGCTTTTTACAGATCCTTTTGATGATGATGGTGGTGGTGGCATTCTCAACACAGTCAACACTGTCTTCTTGCTTCAGTGCTCTCTCAACTTTCTAGAGCAGCATCTTTTTCGCCTCGATGGTATTGGTACTTGGTAGTGTGGGTCTCCGGGAAGTCCTTGCTGTGCTGGGTGACATGCCACCACACATTACCAACACTGTACTATAGTCACTACTCTTATTCATAGGCATTTCACACTCACTGACGAGCTTCCATTCTCAAGCTCTCATGAGAGACTTTTGAGCAGTTGTTGTGGGACTTCAGTGTCCTTCATTGACATCCTCTACACAGCTCCCTTAATATATCCAATCGTATGTGCATCACTCACTTCTGTCACAGTAACTGCACCAATGGCTTAGACTCGTATGAAATACTCCTGTCATCGTGTGTCGTCGGCACTCGTGGGGCATAGTAGGTAGACCAGGTTCTCTGGACCGTGGCCGTGGCTTGTTAGGAAGTCAACCCGGCTTCTCATCCATAAGATCAGCACGACAACTTCTCGCTTTATAAATCTAAGGCTTCTAACTTGCAAGCCCGACTGGTTTATACTTCTTTTCTCGTTACTAGCGTTATCTTACTCATGTTATTAAAAAATGAATATGAGTAACATTGCCAAAGTAACGAGTCTAACGAATAAAGAGAAAGCATAAACTTTATTCTTACTAAAAATTCTGCATGGCAGCAAGGACAAAAATTAAATGGATACATTGTTTTAAAAGGCGGTATGATTTTATTCCCAGTAAATATAAAAGTCAATAGAATACTTCCATGGCTAAACTATGTCCTGCATACGCCCCAGCCCCGCCCCCAAGGGCTCCTAGAAGACCCCCGGTCATGAAGCCGAGGATGGGACCCACGATGAGCTCACTTATCCTAGCTCCAACTAAAACTCCACCCGCAGCCCCTGCAGCCAGTCCGATAGGGCCTCCCATTGTCATTCCTCCGAGACCGCCAATGACGCCGAACAGTCCACCACCAACAAGGGTACTTGAGGCGTGAGCTAAGGCCCCTCCAACAAGGCCTCCGAGTCCAGCTCCTAAATTCCCTCCCACAGCCGCTCCGACGGCGGACACAGGCCCGTCGTCTTGAAATCCTCCAATGGCTCCCCCTTGAACAAAAAAAAATCGGGGAATATTATACTAACCAGTATAGCCCCGATAAATATGCTTCGAAATCTATCTAGGCTTTCTCGATTCTTAATTCTCACTCTCTGCTTAATTAATTAATTTTTAAAAAGGGACGCAATCGATCGCTTGGTAAGCGCTAACTTTTTAGGGGGCAGGGGGCAACCAAAACGTATATGAGCCTGACTCACGCAGCCCTTGTCACATTTTGTCACAATTAAAAGTTACCATACAGCTTAACTAATTTTCATACAACTGGAGCACTTAAATCCTGATGCTTAATTGATTATAAATATGAACAATCAAATACCTATGGCACCACCCCAGGCTCCCAGCATTTTCCCATCATATGCACCATCAGCAGCTCCCAGAGCCCCTCCGATCCCACCTGCAAGTCAATTATAAACAACACTTACATTTATTAGCTTTAAGCCCAATGGAACGGGTTTCCATCTCTCCCGTCGGTTTTCCGGGGAAAACCTCTTAGCAATTAATTTGGAAACATTACCTCCAAGCATTCCACCCAGTAGCACATTGGACCCATCCGATCTTGGTCTGATTTGTCTCGCAGGATAGGCAGTGGTGAAAAGGAGGCAACATGTCACAACGAAGGCGAAGATGAGATATAGATTCTGAAAATATTATAATACCGATTTTTTTTACCGAGGCAGAATGCAGGCATGCAGGGATCACTTTTACCCGATTTTACAGAAGTTCTTCTTACCCGCATAAATGCTCCCATGATAATTTTAAGAACTTATCTTTCTCCTGATCCAATCCAACAGTTTTACAAGCTTAACACACTGACACACCTGACCTAGTTTGACTCACGGATCCTTTGGAGCTTGAAAACGGACTGTGCTGGATCTGAGGAGGTACAGGTGACCTGATTGTCTCTGCACTTACTTTTTATAATGAGGGGGACTTAGAACGGAGAAAAGTGTGGGTTGCATAATGCTGTAAAAATTCATCAATCTCCTTTTCTAGATTTCGGTTGGGATTTTAAGGACCTTGGGGGTTTCATAGGCATCATGAACAAAGTAGAGCACTCTTGTACAAAGATCAATCCATGGAGAATATCCCTGTAGCACCTGATGAGCCTTGATCTTCAAGTCCCTCTCACTTCCTTTCATCTGCATAGCATTTCTAGATGAAGGTGAATCAGGTGAAGGTCGAACTTGTCTTTTCAATCTCAAAGTCTCAAGGATTTTGGAGATTTTAGGGTCCAAAGACATGAGTATGAGTAACAACACTAGTAAGCTAAGTCTACAGAAATTATGATGCCCAACCCAAGGAGATGTTTTTTTAATAAATAAATGATTATGCAAGTTGATAGGAGGGTATGGGATTTCTAAAGCGTTCATTGAATTAGTAGATTCATTCTAATACGCTTTCATAAAAGATGAAAAGTCCTTATTAGTAGTTATTAGCCTTATGGACTTGTGAACTTACTCGGGACGAGACTAAGATTCGATGGCCTGTGATCGACAGTATTAGTTGTCAAAGAAACTTAATGGAATGAATACTTTGGATTCTTGTAATTTTTATTCAAACTATATGTTCGAACATATCACATTCAGTAAGAGTACTTGAGTGTACCTCACATACTAATCCTTGCATCCCCAACAATAATAAAAAAAAGTCCATCCACCCATTATATAAATGCTATTTTAATTTGCCTTTTGCAAGACACAGAAAACCGTCAACCGAGTACATTGAATTTTAAGGACACTAAGTACAGAAATAATTTAGAGCATATTTTCCACTGATTCGAACTATCAAACACTTAAATACTAAACTCCACAATATATTATTCTTATAAAAGCTTTGGAACCTTGTTAGTTATTACCCGCCGGTGTTCTTGCGATTGTACACCCCTGTAGTTTTCAAGTGCTCCCTGATCGCCCTGGTCTTCCTCGCCGGGGCAGTAACGTCCATATCACGGACTTGGACTTGAGGAAGCCGTGTGTTGCGTTGCTCCGTGAATAGTGTCCCTGACGATGGAGTAGGGGACGCATTCCGCCTGCAAAGTGCAATCAAAACATGTCATAAGATAAGAGTTGGACATTTATATCATCTCCACTTATCTGTGGATATTCTAAATTGGAGGAGGAGCTAATTTGGGACGTACAGCAGATGTTTCTTGCTCGCCGGCCCAGGTTTTGCAGTTCGCAGTGACTTCCTTCTACCGACCGCGTTTGCCCGCTCGCCCCGGTGCACCTCTCGGTGCTCATTCCTTTCCGCCTCTGTTCGCAGCTCAACACCCGGACATTTCTTGCACCGGTACACCACTTCTGTGTCTTGCTCAGACCCGTCCGACTCAGTACCTCTATCGCTCATCATAGCAAACCTAGAGAGTAAAGAGATTATAATTCAATTACCACCCCAATCAATCGAATTCAATGTGTGACAATAATTACAATTAGGTTACATCTTACCCCCTTCACCCTTTAACTCTAACTGCACGATTGCCACTTTCCTTACACCTTAAGCTCAGCCAAAAAACGCTGAAAGTCCGGGGCCCTGTTCAAAAACAACACTAGTGGATTTTTTAAAAATACATGTTTGTAATTAGATTAAAATTAATTTTGAGGCTCTAATATTTACTTACAATGAGAGTATGCACTCTAAACACTAGTCTGAGACATACATGCAAACCAAGGAGAGATTTTGATCCACACTGTTCAAAAAGCTAACATTCCCAAAATCACACATGCCACAATGAGCAGAATTCGAGCTCTAAATAATTTACCACCACATATTTACCCACTACTGTCACAGTTCGGAGGATGAGAGGAGATGCTGTTGGCAGTAGCAGTACGGATAAGCCAGATGGGTGCAATACTACCAACTCATTCAGTGCCACTCTATTTCTAAGACCAGCTAATGAATCATGAATGGACTTTTGAAGGGATAAAAAATTGTAACCCTAAAACGTGCTCTATATTTCGCACATGTACTGCCCACTTGTTGGAATCCCGCTGTGGGCTGCAGCTGCAGGTCGTGGGACAGACAATAATATTTATTATGGATGAAGGAGGGTGAATCATCCATCAAACTTATGTCGGTCCATTTATATCCTTTTAAATAGTTTTAAAGGGATTGGAGGCACTTTGGGATATTTGAGACTTTCTTAGCTCAGCCAGCTCAGGTACTTGAAACTGGGACTGAGAAATAAGCATACGAGTTGATCTGAGCAATAAAAGGGAGTAGGAAAAGGTTAAAAGGGATTTTTTATGTTAACAAAGGTATTAGAAGGACCATTGATAGGGTCCCACGCGGCCACACCGGCTTCTGCCTCTTACAAAGGAATACTTAATTACACATGAAACAAAACAGCTAATTCTTTCCGATTCTCAATCATTGGGATATTGTCAGTAAACCGAATCTCACTCATCCCAAGAATTCGGATGAATGCCATGACAGGTTGTGTGAGGTCCCTTGTGGTCAGGATTCTCAGCCTGCCTCTTTCAACTCTACCTGCCCAAACTAATTCTGAGACACAGACTTAGCAATTGATACGGCCAAAATCTACTCTTGATAAGCTCACTTATCACGATCTGCTTATCAAACTGTGATAAAATAAAAAGTTCCTCACCTGTATGATGATCCAACTGATTGAATTAGAGGATATCCGTCTCCTTTCTCCACGTTGAACACTCGAAGATTGTAGGATGAGATCTGCAGGTTTCTGTGGTGGTGGCACTAACGGTCAATCCGGCGGCTTTGCTGTCCTCCTTGCTTTTGGCATGTTCCAACTAGTATATGCGAATCAGTGAGAGGCAGAGGGGGCAAAAACGGAGGATGGAGCGAGATTCCAGAAACTTCCTTGTGCACAACTGCTCGGATGTTGGGGATATCCAATCCATGGACGAACCCTCATGAGTTCTTTTCTAACATGGCCGGTTGGTACTGGGTCTATGGGTCTATCGTTAGGCTCTCTCAAGTCTCGGGGGACTATATGCTATGGGCACATAGATGCGTATGGCAGTATGGATCATGGAGAGTCACATGTCACATCACATTGTTCAGGGGCCATTCTGTCCAATGAATTAGCATTTTTGGCCATATTTTGAATAATTTGAATGTATGATTAGCACAGGTTATTTACCGATATTTATTAAAATTTACATATCTCCAAATATCATGATTAGATTATTAGAATCTCCGGAGGATGAGTTTTCCTCCACATAAAAAATATATTTTTCACTTTGTTTTGATTAATAATAATTATTAAATTGATTTAAATATAAATAATGACTAATTCAATAGTTCACCCAGCTTTGTAATGAATATGCGACGAGGAAGTTGAATGTCTTCAAAGTCAAGAAACCATAAACTACTGAGCTATCCCATTCGACGTTATATAAAGCTTATGTTTATAAACCCAAACCCGATAGGGTAACCACACACACGCTTGTTCTAAATAAAAAAATTCATATCTGACTTCCAATTTTATACTTTATAAGCTCATTAGCTAATCTCTATTCTCTACTCTAGATAGTTAAGCTAAGCTAATCACCCTGGTATATTATGAAACTAATCTAGATTACATTCGAAAATGCTTGCCCTGATGACAATCTCATTTATTCTACTTTCTACAGATAAACGTTTGAACGTTGTACAATGAATTTATAGTTTTTCTGCAAATCTTTATTTCCAATTTACAATACGGGATAGCAAAGCCCCTCGAAAATGTGACTCTCCATGAAATATATTAGCACCGACTGGACGCTAGCAGTCCGCCATTCGGGCCACGGCAACATTTCCACAAAAGAACGTATGAAATCAAAGAAGGCAACGATGCACCAAGGAACGTGAAGACAAGAGACGTCCATGCATCGTACCTTTTAGGTTAGCACTATCCGACTTGAATCCCTCATCATAAAACTCCTTCTGGGTCAAAGGTCATTTGTAATCCATCGAGTAGTTATGGAGTAGAAAAACTAGCTGACACACACATTTGAAAAAAATTATCATCGAAAAAGGGGTCAGTTATGCAATAGTTTATTTATTTATCAGTCTTGGAAAAGTGAGGCTGGTAATATTGTAAAAATGAACGGAAATTGGCTCAATGTGATGAGAATTGAGAAAGATCAAATTTACAGATGGACAAATGGAGTATTTTTTTAAATTCTTGTTTCTTATTCTGTCTTTCGGGTATGAAGACTGGGGAACATAAAACCAGATGCTCGTTAAGCACATCCGGATCTTCAATTTCATCGAAGGATTAATCCTCCTCGTCACTAAAAGCCCAGGGGTCCTTTTCTTCATACATTTCTGCCTGCAACAACCTCGCTTCCAACTCCTTTTCACATTGAGTTGGAATCAAAAGACCAACCAGCTTCATCCCATCTTCGAATTGAGCTCGAACGATCTGAATTTTTGCTGAAGAGGATTTCAGACTCAAGACACGTTCCACATCATCCCAACACAAAAGAACAGAACCGCTCAGCACGAAATAGGTTCTCTTCCGCCGACCAATATCACACACAAGCCCACTGTCGATGTTTCTGCATTTGCCTGACCTAAAAACAAAGTTTGATTCAAAATAAAATATTGAGCTAGTAAGTTAATTTTAAAGGGCAACTCATACCAGAATGCGTGTACACAATACAAGCCAGAACTTTCATGTTGTGCCTCCCAGCTCTTTTGTGCATTTTCTGGAGTTGTTTTTATATACTTCGAGGTAATATCTTTCAAGGTCTCTCGTCGTACCTATATATAAATACCATCAACATGTACTTAATTTTCCGTGTTTTTAAACTAATCCAAAGACATCAATACAAAACTTATTATAAATCGAATACCTGTAAACCCGTGCTTGGAAGATAAACAGAAAAATATTTATCTTTCTCCGACTTTTTATCGTTCTTGATTGGTCCTGCACAATCGTCCCCAACAATAAAAACTGCAACTCTCTTTCCTCCTTTAGCCTGAAATTGAAGTGAAATGTTTTGAATAGTTATAATAATTTCAACAGCTAATATTTATTCCAAATCATATTTTTAAGCCTCACCTCTTTAGCCATGTAATACCCTTCACTTTTTCCCGTGAGCTGGTTATACTTCTGCTGCGTCTCTTCCCAGCTCATGCCCCGTTCAACAATTACTTTATGAAGCTCAATAACACCGGAACCAGTTGCGTGCTTCCTTTTGAATTTACTTGTTTCAGCTAGATGGATTTTCC
>JAQFYM010004285.1:0-15965 GCA_034694785.1 Agrenia bidenticulata | reverse complement strand
TAACACACTCCTAAAAGAAAATCCATCAAGTGCTGTACATTTTGCCAATATCCCCTCTAGTGTACTGATCGCATATTCCTTTAGATCCTTCCAAATGCTCTCTTTTTTCTTCGTATTTGCTAAATCAGTGGATAAATCTGACTTTTGACTGTATCATCTTTTTATGTCTCAATATTTGAATCTTCCGCAGGTTTATGAAAATATATTTAATGCGATTTTAAATGGTTCAACATTGCAGATGTACTTCCCCCTTTACATTTGATTATGGCTGTGTATCCTTTAAATGAGCATTTAGACGTGTCTCGTCCACTGTAAATACAATATTTCCAAACTTGAGATTTATGTGTTGGCATTTTATGAGTAAATAAAATAAGAACATTTTTAAACAAGACGGATGAACAAAATCCAATATCACTAATAAATAGAACTCGGCAAAATTAAAAGTAAAATTTAGTTTATTCTTGCTTTCACCTTAGGTCTCAAATACAGGCTTGATGGTTGTATAAACCGTATACTGCCATTACTAAGCATCATCCGCTAAAGATTGATAAGGGAATATACCGGACTATAAAGATACAAAGGCCTGAAAATAAGAACCCGTTAAAGGGTGTATATTTTAGGTTTAGGTGTATCGCTGTAGCTTTCCAACTTCAACGGTTTTCTATTGCGTTTATGAGCCGTTTACTTTGTAAAAGTCATGCTTATAATCGGCAGTTTACGGTCGTAAATATTTTGTTTTAAAAAACTCAAAAAATATGTTAATTTTTATTCTGTGTGTTCTTATATACGTTTACCTTTTTTTTATTAAAATCTAATATTATAGCCATAACGAGCCAGCCTTTTTTATACGCATGTAATACTCTTACCATAGAAATTACAACGTATTTGATCATTATTATACATCTTTTAAGCATTTGAAAAATATGTTGATTTTTTCAAATTTTTGTTTTTTTAGAAAAAAAAAACTTAGTATTTTTTTATATATCATATTTTTGTAATAACCGGTTAAACCATTTAACCGACCACCGAGATGAAAAAACCGGTATCCGGTTAACCGTCGCACCGGTAAACCGGTATTGAACACCCTACACAACACGTGTTATTGCAAAATTATCTAAGCTTTTTTTGCACATTCTTGAATTCTAATTTTAATTTTAAAAAAACGCTTTAACCGCATTTTCTTCTTGTTTTACTTATTAAAAAACGCGTTTAAAGGTGTTTTTTTTTTTAATTTTAAAACGGTTGTCTGTTGCTGATTGTAACAAAAACTTGCTATAAAATTATTTTAACGTGTAATTTAAGTATAATTTATACGAAAAATAAATAAATATTTTGGTCTATAATTATGTATTTAAAAACAAAAACAAAAATGAATCAAATGTTTTTATTTTATCATTTTTATGTGTCATTTTTGGATTTTTGTAGCCAAAATTTTTGTTCAATATTGATTTTTTGCCGTGGCATATCCACCTAGTCTACACATTCTACAAATACCTATTTAATTTTATTTTTTTACATTTATAAATTAAAATGATTTTCCGCTTATAACATAATTTTTTACAGCTGATTACTATTTGCTTATACGCAAACTGAATCAGCAAAACTGTATGAAATACAAACTGTAATTTATCAGTGCTCACTAGTAAAAATCAGAAAATATAAAAAAGAAGCTCTAGAAAAAAACCTCCTCGGGCCCCTAAAATACATAAAATATGCCTTTCCGTTGTTTCTGTTACAAGTGCAGTCGGTGTCGTCCTGTACAATCTAGGAGTTACAAAACTAATATCTTTTTGAATAAACAAAAAACTCAAATTTGTAGTTTTATAAATATGGGAATAGAAGAACAAGATGTTAAAACGCACAAAATGCTGCAAAAACGCATAACAAGCACATTAAGATTTTTAAATTGTAAAGGTTGTGCATATCCGTTACCAAATTTTTCAAAGCAAATAAGGCTCATGCTATATTTCTAGTTAATTATGTATATTTACTCGTAACTCGTAATCACGTTATAGTATTCATTTTTCTGCTATGGCATAGGATATGACAACAATCATATGTTGCAGGTACGCATACCATTTTACTTTATTTTCTCCTGTTAAATGCAAGACAAAAATACTGCATTTTAAGTCAAACAACGTACAAGCAAAAACAGGCAATGTTACTTAGAAACGACTCAATTACATATGTGCTATATACACTAGTAGTTTGTGACGTATTTCGTTTGGCATTTTTTTCATTATCGTAAAAAAACGCTTTAAACGCAGAAATAAATGTCTAAAGCGACGTAAGGCGCCTATGTTTTTTTTCCACTCTTTTTTGAAGTTATAGAAAGTGTCAAATTGTTGATGCGTAGTTCTAATAAATAATTTAATTTACCTTTGTTAACTTTACTCGAACAAATCCATGTTTCTAAATAAAAATTCAAATGACAGAAATTTTTGTAAAAGAGTATATATCTGCATATAACACCATATAAATAGTTTACAATGTCCTTGTAAATTACAGCAAATTTTATAAAAAATTTTAACCGCCTGTCAATTTTCTTTTTTTCTATATACATAAATTCACGGTGTTTTTTTTCGAGTCAGTTTATTTGTTGGGGTTGTAATTACAAGATGAAACAATCTTAGTTTTTTGAAAAAAAAAAATCTCTCGCTGTCTTCATTTCTTCTAATTCCGAATGTTTCTTATCTGTAATCTTGCCTTGCTTCGTATATTACTAGTTTTCATATCCGTTCCTATGTCCTCGTTACCATTTTTGCACCAAAAAAGTAGTTTTAAATGATTTAGTTTGGTTCTTTAAGTGTATATTTCTCGATATTCTTTCATTTAGTCCAAAATAAAATTTTGTAAGTTTTTCGTTTGCAAAACTTTACCAAAAATTCCCTCGTACTGTATTATATTTTTGCCGTGGCTGCAATAATCTATTATGCGCATTTAGACTGCACTAAATGTCGGCATGCATACTTTAATACATCGGCTCCGGTATTGTATCTATTCTGCGTCTGAATTCCCTGGGCAATTTTCTGCAATAGTTGTATTTCTTGCAATCTCTCAGTTACCGTATAACGTTTGTTGCAATTGTGCGATTCTACTGCCGTTTTTTGTGCTGTATTTTCTTTTTCTGGCGCCACTTCTATTACTGCCCGCGCTTAAATTCCAGTAGCATTATAAGATACTGATGTCTATGGGGCACGTTTTTTTTTGTGCATAATTTTTAATTGTGAATTACCTCTGCATTCGTGCGTCTCGCTAAGGTTTTAAACTCTAATATTCGTATAAAATAATCAACCAGTACGCGACTTTCTTATTTTCTTGTTCCATGTTATTTAGTTTCTTTCGCCGGTAGTTTTTTAGATCTTTTTTTGCTTGCGTATTGATGACCTCGTCTTTTCTTTTTATTAACGATACTGAACGTCTCACATTTTTACACTCTGACCTCATAGTTATTTTGCATCCCATCCACTACAATATTACATACGCGTAGCACATATTGCATCCGTAGCCTTACATTGCAATATTATAGTCATTTCAAGTAGAATTCTAACATTTATACTACATTTTTTTTTATTATCCTTATTAGGCTCGTTTTAAATATCCAGAACTTTTTTCCTGTCATTCTTATAAGACACGTTTTAATTCTAATTTATTTCTTTTCTTTCGTACTTGTTCTGTTATTTTATCGTCTCTTAACTTGGGTTCTCCCTGTCTTCTTACTATGTTTTTTTCGAACCGTCTACGTAATTAAAAAAGTACCCAGCTGGTTTTCGACACTGAAGTCCAACCCTGTATTTTGATATCGTATCAGTGCTTTCCTAAGCATTCAAATCCGGTTTAGTGTCTAGGTTTTTAATAAATTGTGTTTTGTATTCGGGTGGTAGCCCTTTGCCCTAAGTTCATACGCCTGCTATGTCACAGCCGATGAACCCGCTAGCTGTTCTCTCCCATTATGTGGTATCGTGTCCACTTCGACTTTTTCCCGTAAATTGTCTATTGTATGGATACTTTTTTGCCTTTCTTATCTTCTGTTACAGAACTGCCTTTGATGTCAATCTAACATGCAGTGGCGTAGCTAGGGAATTCGAAAAAAGGGAGCTGCAATTTTTTTTTGCTTAATTGCGAATTTTAAAAAAATTACATAAAATAGAAAATTATTTTAAGATTTTTTTAAAAATAAGTTTTTCTCGTTAGTCTCTTTTTTTTTGAATTACACCCCTAAAAAAAGACCCTCCCCCCCTTTAACTCAGGGCACAAAAGTTTTGCGTGGGGGGTGGGGTGCTGCAGCATGCCCAAGCACGCTTCTAGATACGCCACTGCTTACATGCACACGTTTTTAGCTTTGCATCCTACATATACTTTGGCTTTATGCATATTTGTATTCCTAAAAGGTTAATACTCCTCATTTTCGTGTAGTCCTTAGTGCACATATGCCCTGCGTTAACCTTGGTAAACTTATATGGTGATGTGTTATCTGTTCGCAGTGTAGTTTCAACCCGTTAGACCACACCAGTAAGACCAGTTAATTTTTTTATCCCCTGCTGCTCCTTTGGCTAAGATTTACTTTTTGCCATATGTCGTCGTATTTGAATCGGGTGGTGTTTTCATATCAGGGTTTATTCTAAAGGCGCTGTTTTTATTGCATACTGTATTTCTTCTGTGTCATCTTGTCATATAATTCTCTAGTTCCTTCACTGTACCTTCCTGCATATTTTATTTTGACTTATGATCGCCTTTGCAGCAAAAAAACACCTTATCACTATACACTTATACACCCCTCTAGAAAATTCTAATGATCTTAAGAATCCTTTTATAAAAAAGTGTCCGTTTTTAAAAACAATGACAATTCCGCAAAACCTATATACAAGTTAATTGTACTTATAAACAAAGTACTTCACATCCTTGTCTTTTTCATCCACCTGATATATCCATCTTTACGGTCGTTAATTTAAAATAAATTACTTGTGCCTTAGTCATCATTTACGTTGCATCTTAAACAACTAGAGTTTTCTGTAACTGATAATTTTTTTAGGCTCTCAGTTTTGTGACCAGCCTTTTTTCGCCGTGTAATTTCTCCTACACGTATATGTTTTAATATTGTTTTTTACGGCAAGTTTTTATTCCATCTCTTAGCTGGTCATCTGCGTCCACCTGTGCCTTAATTTGTACGTTACTATGCACATACACGTCTTTTTGTTCTACCTCCATTTTTTTAGCCTTCTTATTAATCAAGCATTTCCATACGAGGCGAAATACTGCGTGTTTCTCTTTTTTTAGTAAAACGCATACGATGTGTGTGCATCAACGTTTTGAATACCACCTTGCATCGCATACTTTTTTTTCTCTACTGTAACGTTAGTTTTGTACATGCAAAAAACTGCATATTTAACGTTAATTGTGATCGTTACTACGGTTTTGATACCGCAAGTTGTGCCAAATTGGCGGTTTTCATCTGCAGGTCCAGTCGGGCTGTTCCTGCTTTATGACGTTGTAAAAGTTCACACTCTTAAACGTATACCGGTTCTCTCTTGTAGTCGTTCTGTATCCGCCTTGTTCTAATCTGCATATTTGTTGCTGTGCTTAGCACTTAAGACGCTGTAAATCGTCACCAGTCTTTACTATATCTTGTATATTGGTAACCTATTCTTGTTTCCTGCTTACCACACTCGCAACAGTTGCCTTTTCTGTGACCATATACTAAAAAATCCGAACTGTAACTTCTAAAGCATTGCTTGACCTATTATGTTTTGTTAAGCATACATATTCCACGTTTTTTTCTTAAACTACATCAATACTCATCTTGCGTTTGTGGATCTTTAGCTTATGAATTCCCTTAGTCATTAGATTTCTTGTGTAAGTGTCTTTATTTTGTCTGACTGATTGCTTGTCGTAATGAAACGCTCTTGCTTTTAAATGTTGTTGTATATTCTCAACTATGATATCCGAGTTTTTCTATCTATGGGGGTAAGTTATAACAAAATGTAGCAAAGTGTTTGTAGAATGGCAGTCGAAGTTAAATTTAGTAAGAAAAAACATATATCATCGTACAGTGCCATATATTTTGCTGTACGTTTGATTGTCTTGACCAGGACTTTCTATAGTACGTACATGTACCTAAAAAAAATGTCGTTTTTAAAATACATGACATATGATGCCAAACCATAAAAAAGTGTTTTTTTATTGTATCAGTGCTTGTGTACAAATATTTATAGTATTTGCTTTGAATCTATATAATAGAATTTACATATATTAAAAAATGTACTTAGAATTTGTATTTTCTTTTTTTGTATATTTCAATTACTTGTCATTGTAAATTTGCTTTTCAATCATTAAATTTGCTTTTTAGAATTTTTGCATGCCGAATGCAAAAAGAACAGCAGTGGCATGTGTGTAACACATGTTCTGTATTAAATTACGCAAAATGATACGCCAATTATACGCAGGTTATTCAAACCAATAAAAGTATGGTCGTTTTGTGCATAGTTGAAAATATGGTTTCTTATGCTAAGTTTTAGATCTATAATAGAAGGTATATAAAGATAAAATATTTGCCGACTTGTTAAATGATCAAATAACAAGTATTATAATTTCGATGATGATTAAGAAATGATTGCAAATAAAAATGAATTACAAAAATTTGTATAATATATAAATAGATTAATAACATATACCGTGTAAAATGATGAGGGTTGTTTACAAAGCTGATATCCTAGAGGGCTTCGGACGGCTCAAAGCTCCCCTAGATATTTAACCCGCATATTTAGGAGGGCTGAGCCTTCTTCTAAACCATGTTTATATTTAAAAATGAAGCCTTTTAAGGTTTTTTTTTCTGTTTAATAAAAACTTGTTTCAATAATTTTTTTAACTGTAGTGTGTATAGCAGTATGCATCCACTTAATTTTTTGTTGCAGTTATTTTTTTTCATGCAAAAATGTTACGAATTGTGTGTAAAATATTAAAATTCAAAAATTTTAATTGATTAATAAGAAATATTAGAAGCGATAACATAACAAAAAAGTCAAAACATTTGCGTTTTTTTACATATATATAGACTATAATTATTTTTAGGAAAAAAATTATTTAGAACATACATTTCGTACAAAAGAATGGCGTTAATACTTTGATAACTACTACGCTGTACTTTCCAAATAAAAAAGTTCGCAAATACAGTATTAGAATTTTACTTTGAACGTTAAAACGTCATTAATTGTACAATTGTATATAGTAGCACACTGCAAAACAGTGTTGTGTACTTGTAATTTACTCCTGTTATAAAAAATTGAACCATAGTTGCAACCGCAAATACAGTTAAAAGAAATAAAACAATTATAACATACACAAAAACTAAAACATTTGAATTTCTTTTTTGAATAAATGTAAAAAAAGTTGTATGTAAAACAAGTACAAAAAAACGAAACAAACAATGGTATATGGTTATCGTTGTTTACTTTCAATAATTTTGGCTTTTGTATTGTGCAATTTTTATGCAAGTTTTTTCTTTTTGCTAAATCGGAAATTTCTAAAAAAAAAAAATGTCTACTTATTCTATTTATCTGCTAAAAATATACAAAAACAAATTTAACAAATGTTTAAATGTACGATTAGTAGTTGTAACGCCAAAACAGCTTTTAATAGATTTTTGCCTATTTCTGACAAAAGATCTAGTTAAGCGTTATTTCAGTAGTGGTGTCTTGCAAACGCTGTATCTTAAATGTGTTTTATACATCTTTAAAACAGCGTTGCTTTTAACTCGAGTTTTATGATGCAAAAAAAGTTATTAGTAGCAAAGTAAACTAAATTTATGACACTGATTTTTTGTTGTTTTTCTGCTTTTGTCATCTGTTATTTATATGCTGATGTGTGTATTTTATTATTTCACTACACGCAACTTTTCCATGTAGCATTTAAACCTTTTTCACCTTGAGATGATACATATTTCGATGTAGAAGACAATCCATGTTAAACTGAATTTATAACAAGCTGTTTAGAATAAAGCATAAGTTTTTTATTTGCACACGGTGTAAGTTTCTTTGTACAAAATTTTTGTATATCCATTGTCGTGGCAAGCGCAAAAATATCTGTATCATTACATAAAATCAAGAAGTAAAGATAATGTATATGCGTCCATAGTTGTATAATAAAATAGCTAAAATCGTACATAAATCAAGCGCGGCATTTACAATAACGCGTGCTTTTGTATAATAAGTAAACAAGCGCAAGTGTTTAAGCCTAATAAAATAATCCACCAAAATAAAAGTAATAATCGAAATGCATAAAGACTACAGCTTGTACTCGATTTTTGTCTTACTACGCAATTTACGCTATTAAACCTAAAACAAACATGAAGTATGTGTATAAAATTATATTTTTTACATATGTGTTCTATTTACTTCCTCACGGCGTTGACAGCATCAAGTGCTGCACAAAATACAACAAAAAAATTTGTCTATGTAGAACCAAAGTATTTTCTAATAACGTAATGCCATACAGTTTATATTGTTTTTTTTAAGTTTTTTGGTAGGGTCAAAATCTTTGCTTTCTTACGAATAAATATAGACTAAAAAAGTGATAAACGTTGGTTAAACAGAAAAGCACGTAAAAAACACGTCAAAAAAAAGCTTTTGTATCTTTTCTCCATCTTTGACTAGCAAGTTTTTGTCTAGGTAGCGTGAATCTTGAACCCTTGCCATTATTGAATATTTAGAAGCGTTTAAGTTTAGTACATACTTTCTTGACTGCCAAGCGTCCTTCGTGTTTTGTACTTGTGCATCGCCATCGTACGCAGTTGAAAACGTTTATAATTAATTGTTGCTATTTTAGCTAAGTCACGGCGTTTTAAAGAAAAGAAAAACATTAACTTTCTTTTGGTATAATTTATTTTATATGTTTTTATAGAAAAGGTGGTATTACATGCGTTTTTTTTTTTTACGTAAATTTACTACAGACATTCGAGGCCAGCTAATATAGTTCTATATTTTTTACATATCTAAAAAATATAGGTTTGTGTAAAAGTAAGATACACAGCTGCATAAGCAAATACATGTAGGAAGCATAAGTTTAACTATAGAATTTTACAAAATTGCAGATAATTGATTGACTTTTTTCGATGTATTTTTTATACAATTTTTTAATTTGATGAACAAAGTAGTGCTTTAATTTGTGTAAACGAGTACTCGGTACTTGGAGACTCAGAATCATTTGTTACATGTCTGTTTGCTCCGAACTTTCTCAAAACTTAAGCTCATAAAATCGCAAGTTTTGAGTTTTTTTTTTATCCTGATAATTTTTAAAACAAATTCAATGAACATAGTAAACAAAATATATGACAAAAACATATGTAATATCAAACTCCGGCAAAACCTCACTTATCCGGTAGCCTCGAGAACAAAAAAAAAAAAATTGTCGAATAACAGAATTACCGAAAATCGAGGTTTACCATGTTAATTGAAAAAGGCGGTGTTTATCTTATAAATAAACTGCTATGGCTCGATTTACAACAAAAAATTTGTTATTATTGGTTTATGTATTTATTGATTATTTATATATTGTTTATAAAATATTTGTGTGTGTGTGTGTGATTCGTACTTTATACACTGCTTTTCCGTTATTTATGCACCGTTCGTTTTTTTACATATAAAGCGACTAATACAATGGATAACTTATTACTATACTATATGCATGCTTTAAAGAAGTATATAGTATTGAACGCAGCACATAAGGGGTGTCACGTTTCGATTTTTTTAACATATTTATGGTATTTTTGTAAAAGTAAAATTCTTTTATTAGTCGTTTTGTGTCAAAAAAATGTCCTTAAAATATAAAAAAAATATGTCTGTTATGCGAGCGTCAAATAATGGTAGTTCGGAAATCAAAAAGACGCTGTAGTAAAACAAAACAAAAACCAAAGTATAAAATATACTTTTTGCTACCCTTTTTACGCTTTGAGCTTGTATTCCCGCAGAACAGCATTAACTTGCAAAAAAAGGAGGTCGTTACTGAATTGAACAGTTGTAGATTTGTCGTGGCGATATAAATAATTTTCAAACTAAAAAACACTATTTTTGTCTGCATAAGGTTTTAGTCTTCCAACTTAAAACTTTGGGAAAAAAAATCCGAATGCCAAAACTTCGAGTTAGCATTTAAAACGTCGGTTTTCATCCTAGGGAAAATAGTATGATAGTGTAAACTTGCGCAATACAATATAGAAAAAATCTTTATATTGCTTGACATATTTATTCAAGCGGGAAACCATATGCTTGTGTGTACATTGCTTTTGTACGGTCTGTATGTATGTTTTTTTGTTTTTTTACCTTTTTTTTCTGGCTTTTGGTAGGGTCTCTTATCCGTAAACAAAAAAAAAATTGTGGCTGTTTTGCACGATGAACTGTTATATACGAATCTGTTTTAGCTAAAATAAGTTATGGTAAAAAGTATTTTTTCTTTGTATGTACTTTTTATGCAAAAAAAAAATACCATTCAAAAATAGCCTTGGAAACATAACACTTACCTATGTGCCTAAGTCGGCATTAAATACAAAAAAAACATTATATTTTTGCCAAAAAACAGATGTAGTTGTTTTTTGTTTAAAAAAACTCTAAAAAACAATAATCAAATTTAATGTGAAATAAATAATTTTGTGTTCTGAATAAAAAAAGAGCCTAGAAACAAATTGACATTTGTATTACGGGTCGTTTTTTGTGTTCACGTTATATCAAGTATACATTTACTCTATTATGTTTTCTTTATGCGTGTGTAGTTAGTAAGAATAAAACCATAATGTAGATGCATTATAATTATGGTTTACTTTATGGGGTTTTACTTTTTTTAACAGCAAAAAAAACTTTTTTCCTTTTGGTGTCGATTTTTTGTTTCTTTGGCTTCATTTTTTTGCAAAGAAAATACAGGATCAAATACTAAAACACGTTTCTTTGTTGACTAACTGTACAGTTCGTTTTATACAGTTGCATGCACATGCAATTCAGCATAAAAATGTCGTTTACACAAAATTAAACCTATCGAACTTTTGTTATATTATAAAAAATTTGCAGTGTTTGTAGAAAACCTGGTAAAAAAAAATTGTAAGAGCCTATGTAGCGTCAAAAAGTGTCCCCCGTCGAAAACAGCTAAGGCAAACACTTTTTGACGTCAATAAGTGTCTAGCCAAAAATAATTCGATCGTCGAAAAGTGTCCGGCCGGATCTTATGACAGTCAAATAGTGTCCCCTTTGGTCAAAAAGTGTCCCTCTTATGAATATGGGGGGTTGACATGTATGTCGTTGTGATTGTTTTACAGTGAAACAAATAACATTCAAATCGATAATTTCGTTTGAAAACAATCCTGTTCCATTTGTTTTACAATCTACAACCAAAACAATCAAATTTTTATTTAAAAGATTGATCTTTCCAAGAAAAATGGTGGAAACATCAAATTAACTTAAAAAATGGCGATTTAAATATAAAATACAAAAAGAAAAACAATTTAATTTTAAAGTGCTGTGTATTGCAAATGCTGTCAATCAATTTTCGAAATTTGTAAAGACAACGAAAATTGATTTTATTAAAGGGCTAATTTTAATAATCTCATTTTTTTAATTACCCTTTTTACGCACTTTTTATATAAATACCTTTATATCCGTAGAAACCAATAATTACACTAAAAGGATTACAAAAGAAAAATAAAGTACGTCATATACTAAAGACCATGTATAGAATAACAAATAAATAAAATTTTGGCGTTTATGCGCTATATATATTACTTTGTAAATGACACATACTTTTTTGACCTGGCACTGTAAAAACGACTAGTATGCCTAATTAAGAAAGCTCCTATCAAAGTGCAATGAGAGCCGAGGTCTAGCGTACAATTACATAATAAATAACTTCCTTTGACAGAATACCCTCATACAGTGGTAACCCCCTACTGCAAACACTTCATTGGCTAACCGACAAAAATATATTTTTTTTACACAATTTAGGATTTAAGGTTACTGATCCTTATATATTTTTGTCGATTAAAGACGAAGAAGTGTTTGACGTAAAGAGGATAACCCTACATAAGGAAATCCTGCAAAGGAAAGTTCTAAATTATGACATTTAACGCAGTACTTCGGCTCTAATGTCATTTGATAGGTGCTTTTAAATTCGGGCATATTAGTCGTCTTTTAAGTTTGCGTTCGAAAAAGGATGTTCCATTTACAAGGTATCATATATAGTGCAAAAACGCTCTTCGTTTATTGTCTTGTTATTCTATGCATTATCTTTAGTTAATTTACGCTTTTGCGGTTTACCGCAAAAGCGTCACTTACCGCAATACATATAAATAATTTACCCATAGATATTCAAAAATCAAAAATCCTGGGTACTCAAAATAAAAGATTTTTATATCCATATTTCTTACAAGCAAGTAGAGCTAGTTGTTTTTTACTTCATTATTATTTAAAGTTTTTAAGAACATATATATTTTAATCTCAGGTGACTGTATTACAGTGTCATAAACATTTAAAAACATATTTTATCCGTCACTTTTTGCAACATGAAAGCAGGGTGTTCGAATATGCTATGCCCATATTATGGACTACGCTTTTTGAACTTCTCCTCATTATGGCCATTATGGCAAAATATGGTAAATTCCGGAAAAATGTATTTTAGGCATGCTAAGGTGTAAAAAGAACATAAATTTAAGATTTTTTAATGTAAATAGTTACTGCCTAAATTTTATTTTTTTCATTACTTTTTAACACATGTGAATAAAAAAAAACCTCGTAATAATGATAAATAATTAAAAAACAGATTTTTTCTGCAGTATTTATACCACTAAAATCACTTTAATTCAGAGGCTTCGAATATGGTTTGGCCATATTATGGGATACGCTTTTAAACTTCCCCCCTATTATGACCATTATGGCGAAATATGGTAAGTCCTGAAAAAATGTATTGTGAGCATGCTAAGGTGCGATTAGTAATATTTAAATTTATGATTGTTCAATGTATATAGTTACCGATTAAATTATATTTTTTTCTGTACTTTTTAACTCATGTATAAAAAAATAAATGTTCAACAATGATAACTAAATATAGACCAATCTTATTTCGCAGTATTTCTATTACTTAAATCAATTATACTCAAATATACTGGCATAAATGTTTCATAAATTTTTAATCTGATTACATATTGATACCTTGCATATATGCTATACCAGGAAGCTTTACTTCCACAACAAATTTTGCATTTTTTTTTGCTCACTACATATTATAGTTTAATAAATGTGAAACTAAATATAAATGCTTTTAAAATACAAAACGATAAACTTCAGCTACTCATTTTTGAGGACAAAATAGAAATTTACAGTTCGCCGGTTTTTTATATATAATTTTACTCCTTAAAAATATTTTATAAAACTTCTAGCTATATATCGTATACATTGCGTAATTTAGAATTTATAACGTAATACTCTGTTATCCTAATTTTTAAGATTCTATTTTGCTAGAAATCGCAGAAAATTGTAAAAAAAAGAAATACAGACGCAATCACCGTAATACTCATGGCATAAATTATGGACGGATATTATTTTTAGAGGGTAAAAGTAGTACTTGTTGTATCACATACAAATATTATATAAAAATTATATGGAAATTTTGTTCCCTCATTATGGTCATAACAATATGGTCATATATGGTACGAGGCACTATGTTTTTCGAACCCCTTGCTTTAATTCAAATATTATTGCATAAATGTAACATAAATTTTTAATCTGATTACATGTAAACCTTGCATATATTATATACTAGAAAAGGTATACTTTCACAACAAATTTTGCAATTTTTCTTTTGCTCACTACATTTTATATTTTAATAAATGTTAAACTTCATATAAATGCTATTAAAATACAAAACGATAAACTGTTTGCGTCTCATTCTAGAAGAAAAATAAGAAATTTACAGTTCACTGGTTATTTATATATACTTTTACTATAAAAAATATAAAATAAAACTTCTAGCTATATAACTTATACATTGAACAATTTAAAATTTAGAATGTAATATTCTGTTAGTCTAATTTTAAAGAATCTTATACGCTAGAAAATCTAAGAAAATTATGCAAGATAGAAATAAAGACGCATACACCGTAATACTTTTGAAATAATTTTTGAAAGGATATTACTTTTTAATTTAACAAGTAGTACTTGAGTACCGGCCCAAAATGCCGAAAACATAAATGCCGAAAAATGAATGAACTTTTTATTTAATTAATTAGAAAAGTCTAAAAGGGAAATATTGTGGCTTTGAGACAAGAGAGAGACATTCCATGGCCGACGTGTCTTTGAATAATTTTCCTCAACGTGTAAGTGAGATAGTCGGTTAGGGTAGAGTCGAGGGGGGAAGGGTAGGTTATAAAAAAAACGCTAATTTTAATTGTTCTATTTTCTGCTGGAAGTTATTTAAATTTTCGGACTAAGTCATTTTTTGCCAACACTTTTTTCTGAGATGTTTGTCAAAACGCCAAATTTTACGCACATACAAGTTTATGCTTCAATTTTGTTTTACCGTTTTATTACCTTAAATGAGTACAATATAAGTTTCGGCATTTTGGGTTTCGGCATTTAAGGTTGCGGCATTTTGGGTTTCGGCATTTTGGACCTGAGCCAGAACTTGATTATAGTCATAAAGTCAAAACGACACAATGTCAAATGTAATAAAACATCAAATACAGATAGGCGACATAATGTCAAAAACTAATAAACGACAAAATATCAAATAAATCCATTACAGCAACAAATGCGATACCCTAATATTAAATAAAATAAAAATTACATAGGTAAATATATCGTTACATAGAATAGAAAAGCTCAGAAACTAACAATCTAGCGTGTTTTGACTGCAAAAACATATGTTGTGGAACGATTACAATGTTTTTTTACTTCGAAACATTTACTAAAGCAAGATAGCATTTTTTTTTACTGTGCCTATTCTAATTAAGCCTACGTAACCCACTTTTTTTTGTTAAATATAGAGTCTTAACAATATATACCATAGCAAACATGTCTATAACTGTTTTACATAATGCAAATTTGCGTTTAAAATGGCATTTGAAATACAAATGTAAAAAGCATTTAAAACATATTAGATATGAGTTTTATTAAACAATTAAATATTGAGGCCTTTTGTATGGTTGCAAACTGTTTATATTATGTAAAATAAGGCTTAAGGTTCTTAACTACAAATATAAGCAAAAGTTAATGTCTTTTGTACATAAATATAATCCTAGTGCTAATGTGTTTGTATTAAAAGCATATACTGTTATTTCTACTGCATATAACTGATTGTACAAACGCGTGCACATATTAAAAATTAGACAGCAACTAATATTAGAAAAAGTATTACAATCCAAAAATATAAACAGTATTTATACAATTATTTTAGTAACTATGCTAACGTGAAAATACGGATTAAACCCTTTATTTTTGGCCTATATTTTTTTCTAAGTCGTTGACGTAAAGTCTTATCAGTAAGTTAAAAATCTTGTATAATCGGGTAAAATCTATAGCAGTAAACAAGAAATATTTGGTCTTTGACTCAAAATTGTCATTTTTTTTTTTTTTTGTTACTTAAAATTTCCCTTTCTATCAAGACTTTTCGGATACGCAATCATATTTTTGTTAAAGAAACCCATCAAGCCTGGATACACCTTTTTTGCCGGTTTAATGCTTTGTTTTTCTACGAAATATAAACATGACAGTCTTTTGATAATAAATAAGAATGCAATAAGTGCATCATGCACGAAACAATTTCACGGTATTGATTGCAGTTTTTTCCTGTTACCAAATAAGAAAAACCCAAAAATAATAATAAAATGTTTGTAAGCTACAAAAATTAAATTAATGTTAAATTAACTGATATATTTCTTAAGTCATCAATAAAAAACCCTGGTTGGACAGTTGAACAGATATTTTGCAATCTTATAACCT
>JAQFYM010004284.1:0-15970 GCA_034694785.1 Agrenia bidenticulata | reverse complement strand
CTATCTCACTAACACGTTGGAAAGAAATTAGTAAAAGACTCGCCTGCCATGGAATGTCTCTCTCTTGTCTCAAAGCCACAATATTGTCCTTTTAGACTATTTTAATTAATTTAATAAATAGTTCATTAATTTTTCAGCATTTTGGTTTTCGGCATTTTGGGCCGGTACGTGTGAAACTACACTGGCATTTCTTGCATTTTAGGCTTCAGAATTAATATATTAATGGCCCCAAATGGAAGAATGCCTAGGCTAAGTTTACATTAACGGAAATCACACTTTTACTTCAAAATATACATTTAAATCATAATGCGAACTAAACTAGATTTAAACTACTTTTGACTACATTTTCATTTTTTTCTTTGTTATTTATTGCATTTGAACATTCTTTATGTATTTTTTCTACAAATGATAAAAATTATACTCGCAATTTATATAAAAAAAACACCAGCAATAGATTTTTTGTTGATAAACGTATGTTTTTGCACATTTTTGCCAAAAAAAAAAAGTTTTATAAAAACAAGACGAAGGAAAATATTGTTTACAGGTATTATGAAAACTGATTTGCATACCACTATTCAAAAAAATTTTAGTTAGATATTATATACTTGTAAAAACATCTATTTTTTGTTTTTTCTTTGCAAAATTATATTTTGTTTTTTTAAAAAGACTTCATGTTTTTTATTTTTTATGTGTATAAATGCATATAACCAGTTTGGTTTTATTATAATATATATTTAAGTAAAACTTCTGTATTACGAGCTTTTTAAAATACCCTTGAAAATAAAAAAAAAACATTAAATTTACTTATATAGGATAGAAATGCAAACAACATATTGTTACCCTTTTTTCGTAATTTATTTAAAAAAAATATTTTGCACTTCACAGTAAAAAAAAATAGCCCATAATGGCCATTATTTATTTATTTTTTTATTTTTTTATAATATTGCCATAACTTATTGGCATTCTTGATTTTATTTATAAAACGAACAATAATAATGACTTTTTGCTGTGAAAAGTTGTATTTAATAAAACTGGGTCTCCAAATGAGAATAAATATATCTAAAGTATGTTTAATGTGCAGCAAAAAAAACAATAAAAAAACTAGTCTTGTAACAAAAAAAATGATGTCCACAAGAATTTTGCTAAAAAAATTATATAACTGATATTTTTCTGTCAATGTTGCTTCCTACTTTTAATAAATTTAATATCAAGAGTTTCCTTATGCAAAAGAATGTTATTTTTATGTTAAGAGCAAAATATATATTTGAAATATAAATTCACGTCTTTTTAGTGTCTTATTTTTTACAAAATTTGTGAAAGATGGCGACAACTTCAATTTGTATCAAAAAAGGTGCTGGTAAACAAAATGGAGTAAATTTGATCCACTTGAATACATTGCTTTACGGTATTATTACATAATTTTTTTGTGACTATAAAAAACAGAAAAAGGACAAAAACTTTACAAATTTCAACAAAGTAGCTCGATTTTAAAGAAAATGTAATTTAACCATCTAGTTTCATTACAAATATCAGGATAAATTATTTTATATATGTTTAATTATCCATGATGTCGAATATGGTATGATCATATTATGGAAGTGAATTTAATTGCATTGCAATAATGAACATATGACTCGCATTTTTTTGTTTAAAAATACCCCACGAAAAATTTTACAAGATTAATGTTTATTATTTTATTATACACATAAAAATATGGACTTTGGTAAAAACTACATACGAGGTCGCATGATATTAAGCTATAGATACTTAAAAATTTATTTTCCGCATTATTAGTTGCAAAAATGGAGTAATACACTTATAAAAACTTTTAAATAATATGATATGTATGTTTAAGTCTTTCGTCATGGTTTTATTGTTTTATATTGGTTTAAGTCGGTTCAAGAAAAAATCTAAAACAAAAATATCTTCCAATATAAGCACGGAGAATTAATTTCAAAAAGGTACATTTATAATGTCCATAAACCTATGGCCTTTATTTTTTTTGAATCTCTGCTTAGTATAATTACAGACCAATAAACAGAGTAATAGAAATCTGTATGAGTCATGTTGTTTTCAAGAAGGACTTATATTTATGCTCTGTTTTGTTTATTTGTATGTATTTAGTCCCTTTAAAGATGGTCGTTGAATTTCAGTATCATATAATTTCTGAACCTTAAAACAAATTCCAAATTAATTGTTTCTTTTTTAGATGAATAGCCGCCTTTTTTACCATCCATCTCGTCGCCTATACGTAGATTTAAGACCTCATAAAACAAATTTATGTTACATTTTTATATAACAGTTAGGGTACGCCAAAGAGGTCACCGGTAAAATTTGAGTAAGGTAACTTACTGTAAACTTACCGAATTCTAAGAGGTTACCGTAACTAATCAATGATTTGAAAATTATGTAATAATACATCCTGGAATAACAAAAACAAAAAATGCTATTGTATGATATCTGTATTTAATTTACGGGTTTCTAAAATATCATGGATGCACTAATATAACTAGTGATTTTTACATATATTACAGATTTTTTCTAGATGAAAATTGCAGTTTATAAAGTTAAAACTAAATTCTTGTATCTACATTATAAAAGAATATTTTTAAAACATGTTGTATTACATCTATGCATTCATCTTTGCAAAACCTTACAATAAAATATAACTATTTTACATGTTTTTAATAAAAACAGTATGTTATGCATTTTAAATTTTTTAATGTATTCATGCAAATACCTTATATTAAAATTTACACGCAAAAAAGCAGAAAATAACAAAAACGATATGAGAGTGCCGCAAAAGATAGGCATGATTTAATTTATTGTAAAAAGTCAGCGCAATATTAGCGTAATTTGTTCTTTAATTTTGTTTGAATATATTTAAAACATAAGCATTAATTATTTTTATGTTTAAAATATACAGACTTATTTTATAAAGTATATTTTGTTATTTATATAATTTACATCTAACTTGTTTGATAGTACAAAACTATATTAAATATGGTGATATTACAATTAAGTTTCATTTTGAAAAAGTCGAAATCGACATAGCTTTACTGCCGAAAAAAAAACATGTTTTGAAGTAAATTTTTGTGCCAACTTGCTTACTTTTTTATCGGCCAAGACAAACTGGAAAAAGGAATTTTTAAACTTTACTATTTAATTATATACTATACCATATTTAATCAAGTATTTATACATACAAAAACTAAATTTGTTTTTTTCGTGTTTTTTTTGTATTTTATACGCTGCCAATCGTTTTTTATAAAAATTAAATAAATCCTTTACTAAACATTCCTGAAAAATTATAAGAAAATCATAATACCGTAGTATTGCGAAAAATACTATTTTGCTGTTGGTATTATACTCACAAGGATCACAGGTTTAAAATCATTATTGTATGTTTTTTCGCCTCTTTTTATATTGTATACTATATTATAATAACCAATGCAATATTATAAATAACATTTTTTTTATCATAAATAAGATAAATCGATTAGCAAAAATATAAAAAACATCTTTTTACTTGTTTTTTAGCTTTTTTTTTTTGGTGGGAAAATTATATATAAAAAATTTTACAGAACCCAACTTACTCACTTACCAGGAACTTACCGTATAGTAACGGTAAGTTACGGTAACCAAATCTCAACTTACGGTAAATGGCGCCCCCTATAACAGTAGTTATACAAATTTTTGCGTAAATAAAAGTTGGCGGGCTGCAATAATCTGTTTATCTTTGGTTTGTATTTTTGTACCTTGTCAGTGTAAAAACCTGGTAAATTTAAGTTAGCAAGAGATGTACACAGTAAAAATGCACTGAAATATCGGTTTAACGGCTTATTTTATGGGTTGAAAATCAAATCTAAAAAATGTAATGATTATTTGCAAGAAAATCGTATTTTTCTAACATTTATTTATTAATTATTCGCCCTGTGGCATATCCACCATGTTTTCCTCGCTGGTGTATACACTTTTGGAGTTCTACTGTACTGTAGAAGGCGAACTAAACTTAACTCGTCGAACAAATATAGTAGTTTCAAATTACTGGCTTTAATTGGGCTGTTATCTGATTTCATAAGTAAAGAAGTAATGAATGCGGTCAATTCATTATTACACTCTTGTAACTTTGTACAATCTTGCACTAATATATCATTTTTCTTCATTCCTTTGCTCGTATCTTTGCTCTTATCTTTTATCCAATTTATTTTGAGCTTCGTGGCATAGCACTCGTTGCTTAATTCCGCTAATTTGTTTATAAAGCCTATATGCTCTTTTAATTTCTTTTCTGAGGTGCTAGATGTTATGTTATCAGCTTCTAATATAAATTTATTTAGCGCTGCTTTAAGATTCTTACACTGTTTCAATGGCAGCTTATTTCGCATGTCATCCAGAAAAAAATATTCATAACCGTATAAGTCCATAAACATCTTCATTATGTCCTTATCTATTTGAAAATCAGGATCTTCGTCGAGTTCGCTGCAGACTTCCTGTATTATGTCGTATAAATAAGTACTTTTACTTTCAATAAGTTTTGGAGGACTAATTGCTGTTGGTCGAGAAGAAATCTGGCATTCACTCTCTGAATTTCTTACGATTTCAACAAAGATCAACAATAAATTTAAAAAATTACCCATATTTATAGAAACACGGGAGTATTTATACATAACAGCTATTTTATGTAAGCATAAATGGAAACTAAACTATTATATTTGATCATCAATAATAATTCGGTAAATTACTAAATGTCCAAAAATAGATAGTCATTTGATAAAAAAATAATTTTTAAAGAAGATAATAGTATTTTACCCGATAGTCGATTTAAATCCCGCAGAGTTAAATAGATTCACTGAAAAATATAATAGAATCCCTGAAAAACGACTTATAAATGTGCAATATATGCCGAAGAAAAACTACAAATCTCCGAGTAGAAAACAGTTAGGAAACAATTAAATGAAATACATGAGAAATTCAGACTAAAAATAAAATTACAAAATAAATTAATAGAACATATGACGAATGACCAAAGAAAAATCAAAACGCAAGTTCTAAAAACAAAATGAGAATAGAAAACCGAACTCAAAACAATTGCAATGTACCGAACAATCAATGGAATTTAGGAAAAGAATATGAAGCAAACGACAAAGAGTAAAAGCGACAAGAAAAAAGGGTAATCCTTCGTTCTGGTACACCCATTTACGTTCTAGTACACCCGAAAAAAATAGAATAAAATAAATGCTCATAACTAGTATTAGAAAATATAATTAAAAAATATTATTTCGATTATATTATTAAATAAATGATTTTTTAATCGTCATTAGGTATGGCAAGATGTTCTTATTTATTACAAATTATATCATTTAAAATTAAATCATAGCAACTTTGTGTTACGAGTACATTTACACCTTTCTTGTACAATATTAATGTATGTATTAAGGCATTGTATTTGGTAATTTTTCTAGTTTTTGCAATGCCCTTCTTTAAACCCTTTGACGACCAAGACAAATTCAATAAGAATGCAAAATAAAAGATTTTTAAAATAATAAAATACATATTATCGGCATATAACCTTACAATAATACAAAACCCTGTTCTTTCCAGAATTTTCTAATCGACCATAATATGGTCGCTTGACATTTTTACTCCCAAAGATCGACCAAAAAGTGGTCGCTTGGTCGTCAAAGGGTTAAAATAATGTGTACTGGAACGTAAATGGGTGTACCATAACGAAGGAATACCGAAAAAGGGGTGTAGTGAAAGCAATGAACAAGGAAAGAAGAGTGATAAAAATCTGAGATATTAAAAATACAAGGTGAAAGAGCAATATAAAAAACAATAACTAACGAGATAAAAAAAATATAATTCGAAGAAATTTGAACTCTCTATGAAAACAGAAAAAAATTAAAAGAAAATAATCATAGAATAAACAAGCTCAACAATAACATATAGCAACATAAACAACTATAAATAAATATGAGTAAAACAGAAAATCGAACGAACAAGAAATAAAATTCATATTACTTCTCGTAATCATAACAATCGAAAATAAATGATTACAGGTTACTTACAGGGTTTTCCGATTAAAATTTCATGCAATGTCTTGAATTGTCAAGCAAAATGTCCTTTTATTTTTAGACCCCTCTTTTTACCAATCAAATTGGCATTATTGTCAACCAATAGGGGTCGGATTTTCTCGAGATAGGATTTGGTGAGATTTGGTAAGATATGATGAAATAAATAAAATTACTAATAAAAGAAGAAGAAAATTATTGAAACCTGTTTTACAATTTATTAAAATGAACACCAACGTGTTTATTACATACAAACACTAAACCTCCTTGCCTTCAACTGCTATTGTCAATCAGATAATAACTAGGGCAAGTCAAATGCATTTTTTTGATCTTAAATGCAGGGAAAGTGTCATAAACAACAGTTTTTTACTTTTAATTGCATCTTTTTCATGCATTTACTTTTTAAAACCAGGCGCAAATACACAAAGAATATTTAACGAGAAAAAAATAGTTATTTTTAATGTAAAGACAAAGAATTGTTGCTTATATTTGCGTTTAATGCATTTTAAACCATCAAACTGTATACAAAAAATTTTAATTGCGTTTTTCTCTATTTTAGTCGCAGGTTTTTGCATTTTTACTGCAATTATGACTTGCCCTAGTAATAACATATAAATATAGTAAGCCAGTAGTAAATAGTAGATATTACATATTGTTACATTATGTTATTGGAATATATATTATATCAGGCACAGTTGGTTTTTTGTGATTAATGTTTTAATTTTGTAAGTTTATGGTATCAATATACTTTGATACTCCATTGGAAAGTTGTTTATTCTAGCTCCAATGTACAATAAATAATATTTAAATAAATGAAAAAGAACGTAGAACCGCCTAATAATGTAAAAATTAACAGTTTCCAAATATTTTGAACTTTAATTTTTATGGATGGAATAAACCAACTATTACTTGGGGGCATAAAAAAAAATAATGATTTTTTTTATTTACTGATAAACGATGTACAAACTTAATCTTTTATTGGATATCAATACTTTTATGGGAACACTGTATATTGTAGTGCTTAACAAAGAGGTAATCAACTAAATAATCACCCAATCGGAGTTCACTCTCTTTGTATTTTTAGTTAAATAAATGCACACAATCTAAAAAATATAGATAGCAAAAGAATAAAGTGATTTAGGCCTGTTCCAATTTTTTAACCCGGGGTTATTTTGTTATAAAATTAGGCTACGGGTCCCCCGGGTGAATTCATCTCAGAAAAACACTTTTACTATTATTTTACACCCCGTTCCAAATAAACCTAGGGTTATTCATTCGACTTGGGTCGACCCAGTCAGGTTCGTGTTGGTAAAAATAATCCTCGGTAAATTAAAACTTTATCACCCAGGGTGAAAAAAACGGAACAGGGCCTTAATTTTCTGTATATTTATGCATCTGTATTTATTATTCTTACTTCAATATATGTTCCGTCTTAATTACTTTACCTAACACTTGGACGTACTGTTAGTTCATCTTTTCTTCATCTTAGAAATTTGATTCATCTTTGTTTGGGGTTCTAGAAAATCAGATATCTCACCAAAAAGTGAGAATCTCACTAAAATCCGACCCCTACCTATAGTAGTGTTTTTTTTTATATTTTAATCTATCTCTGTTCAAAATCCACAAAGGTTTTAAGATTTTACTGCTATCTGTATTTCAAATGTAAAATGCAAAAAAATACAAAGTATTTAATATAAAGATTTTAAATTAATAAAAATATTTTTTATTTGATATAAAATGTACATAAAAACCGAAATTATAGTACATTTATTGACTGAAATGATCTCTTGGTATTTTTTTCTATAAATTTTGAGTAATTATGTTTTATGCTAAATTACTATTATTTCTATATTTAGGTTCATTTTCAGATAATAATCTAAAAAAATCTTACTTTATTGTTCTCTCAAAATAAACTACTCTAATATAAATCGCATATCTATATAGTTACTAAAATGTTATTCTTGATGTTCACAAATACACAGAATACATATTCATAACTGTTTGAAATTTAATTATACTAATTTTATACAAAATCCATCTTTAAAGTATGTTTTTCCTTATCATATGCGTATTGCTGACACCCCTTTTACTTACTCTGGTCTATATGTTTATTATATAAAAGGTTCGGTATTATTTTAATTTTAAATTGCAGCTTGTTTTACTGCTCATGTACGATTGTCCTGTAATATATATACTGTCTCCTCAATACATTTTCTTTATATTAGGGGATAATAAATATTATGAAAAAGGAAGAAAGAACTAGAATGAAATTGAAAAACAAAAATGAACGTATTTATAAGGAACTATTATTTTAAGGGTATTTAAAGTCAAATACTATATAAAATGTCTATTTATTGCTAAGTACAGAATATATATACTTCCATTTGATTTTGAAAAACAATGGCCATTTAAAATCATTTATATGCGGCGTGTTGCAAAAAAGATCAACAGAAAATATTTTCATGGATCTTTCCCAGGTTGATTTTTCATAGAGGTAAAAAATGAAACATGATGCGTCTGCGTAAATATACATGTAGAAGTTGCAAAAATCTTTTTGTGTTTGTATGTTGGATCTTTTAATTATATCCGCTTAAAAATTTATTTGTTTTGTCATTTAAAAATACAAAATTTATTAGACAATGGCAGCCTATAAATATATATTAAGATATAAACTGTTCGATTTTAATTGATTATTATAACACGTAATATTTTACTATATTTTTTCAATGCTTTTTATAGACGTGTTTTCTTGACTTTTTCTTATTAATATTCTTACTGATATTTTTTCTATTCCTCAAGTCTTAAGGGTAAATTTGTTCTAGAGGGTTTTAACATTTTTTACCGCACAAGTCTCTCGGGACACCAGTAAATTACTCAGGAAATTTTGACCCCTTGAAAATTGCCATCTTTTAGTACTCAATGTATAAGGTTTTTTTCAATCATATTCTTGCAAAGCAAAACTTAGTAGTTTTATTTTTATATATCTTTAGTTTTGCAAATAATTGATTCTTTATTTTGACCTTCAAGGAATGACATAAATATACTTAAAAATATCATTTTTAAATAATATATACACTTTGCTAAAATGCAGTCAATTTTCATTTTTAGTATTACAAAAAAAACATCGAATAATAATCTATTTTTTTAAATATTTTGTAGTAGGCGATTTCTTGTTATTTTTTAAAAGCACAAAAGTCGCCTAGCAGAAAAATTAGAGCTTTAGATCACAATAACTTTTTTTATATGTATATTTTTATGAAGAATAAACAAATTTGGGGCTTTGAATTTATGTTTTTCTTTAATAAAAATCTTGTTACAAGTTTTTTTTACAGCAAAAAAAAATAATATTAATGTATGTGAGTAACAAAAACAGAGTATGACATACTGATTATAGAAATTTTTCTATTTGTGTATTTTTTTAGTTAAAAAAAACACACCCCCAAAAAAACATAATCTAACCCCCCTAGAAAAAATATCGGATACCCCCTGGTTGTAACCCCTCACTCAACCCCTCAATAAATATTTTAAAAAAAACCCTGAGTAAAAATTCTTCTAGGCACACCACTGCCACCATTGTTAGTAATTATTCGCAATGAATAGTTTAGCAAGGTTAACCGTAGAATTCTACCAAAACAAAACTTTAACGAAAAATTGCAGCCATTGTGACACGCAAATTAGGCGTAAGTACAGAAAACAATCATCTTAACAGTGAAGGATCTATGCCATTGTCTTACTAGTATTCTTTTGTGCAAATGTGGATAGAGAATAAACGTATGATGCCATTGCACTGTAAATTCTTTATTGTTGTCAATTCATAGAAGACTTATGCACACGCGTATGTTAAAGCAGATGTCTAGTTTGCTTTTAAAAAATATGATGTTACTACTTTTTTGTTCTACAAGATGCTTTTAAATACAAACGCATCACGTCGCCGTTGTTTAAAAGTACCGGTCATAAAGTAAATTTTGACAAGTAAAGTTTTAAATATCGTCGTGAAATGTATTTGTTTTTTTTAATGCATTTGGAAGTTTTACTCACTGTTGAATTAAATGCAAGATAAAAAATTTGTAAAGTTTTGTATTTTTTCTTGTGTTCTTATGCGCGACTTTTTTCTTAATATAATTATTAACGTTTTTTACCAGGCATTGCATAAATCAAAAATTTACCATTATAATTTGACACTGGAAAAGCAACAACAGACACAAATAATATAAATTATATATTAATTGGCTCAGCTTTAATTATAGCTACAGGAATATATACGGATTAAAAAATGCTAAAATGGTATACTTAGGAAAAAATCGTGTTTTTATAATTAAAGCCTCCAGTGTGTAGTGATAACAAACAATATATTGGCACTAAAATATATTGTGTATTTTTTAAAACCATATATTTATTTTATATCTAACATTATTTTGAATTATTTTAACTACAAAAGAATAGCCAATCAATAGATAAAACATCAAATATATGTGTTATGCCATGCATGTACAAATGAAACATATCAATTTTTTTAATTTTATAATATGGTACTAAAATGACTGTTTTTATACGACGAAAATGCGCTTAAAAAACAACAGCTGCTTTTTTAACAATATCATTCTTACAGACGCATTTTTAATAGATACGCATCCTTATATTATCTGTGTTAAATACAAAAAGGCATCCCATAATTTTTATTGTTATGAAGCCCTGCTATTTCATTGCTTAATTTTGCATTAAACTGGCAAAATGTACACATAAATGTATATTTTTGCATTTATGCCATATTGATGTTCATTAGTCGTTTAAATACAATATAAGCGATTGTAGATAACGAAAAAAAATATAACAATATATTTATAGCGTGACCTTATATACATTGTAAGCTTTAAAAAAACGTTACAAAAACAATACAATAGTTATATAAACTACTTGTATGTAGATAAAATTCAGGCATTAGTCAATTCTGCATTGCCTAGAGCTCTAAATTTGTTGATCTTCGGGTTTCGGTGCATTATGTAAAATTAATGTTAAAAAAACATAAAAAATATAACAGCTATTTTAGCTATTTTAAATAGAATTTTACAAACAATTAAAATTTTCATATTTTTAGATTGAAGTCTCGAAATACGTACATTTTGTTTTTTTAGACTTGTGGACAGTAAATCCTGTTGGTATTTTTTTTGCTTAAACGCCTGTTTGTAGGTATTTTATGTTTTTAAATCTATAAAAATATTTTACAAAATACCTATAATATTCACTATTTTAATAAGCATTTACTTATACGCATGTTCGTTTAAATTTAGCCACGTTGCATTTTTTGGCGCAAAATTTGTAATTTTTTACTGCTTTACTTTTTTTAATATGGTGCTGATACATTAAAATGCATTTTTTACTGTTTCCCTGCTAATAAATATACTTATTTTACATCTACAAGGTCAAACAGGATATTTTTAGTATTAAGGCAGTAAAAAATAATTTGTGTAACCAAATAAGAATGAAGATGATACAATTCACACAGTATTTTTTAAAAAATGTTATTTTTGTATCAGTCGATGATATGGTGTTTGCATTTTTAATTTTGCAAAACAAATCTATTTTTGACTGTGAAAAAAAAATTACAAGAGTAAAGTATATATTCTAACGCAGAAAAGGTGCCGATAATCGAATGATTTCCACGTAAAAAATTACAAAAAACAAGCTTTTATAGACATTCTATATACGGTTTTATGGTTAAAAAGGTTCCTGTCAGTACCTAATTTACGACAATCTATGCATGAAGACTTCGTTTTCAGGCACCCGTAGACTAATATTGTTTATTATTTTTCTTTATTTTCTGAAAAAAATATTTAACAATATAAACAATATATTGTTTTTGTATACTGCACATGTCATCTAAAGATATGTATACTCTTATATCAAAAATTATGGTCCCAGTGCAAAATTTTAAATAAAAAATGGCGTTTTTTCAAGAAACATTTAAGTCATAGTATATTATGAATAATGCACATACAAGGGCATTATTGTAAAGCATAACTAAAATTGCCCTTAAAGATACGTAAAATCCTTTTCAACCTGTACCTAAAGATTTCAAAAAGCTACTACGTAAAAAATTGCAGTTTGTGTTAAGCGGACATGTAAATATAACTCTTTTAGTATTTACAAAAATAAAAAAAAAACAGATCACACTTTTAAGTGTTTGATTAATTGCCATAAGACTTTAGGAACAGTAAAAACAATATCTAAAAATATTGTAAGTGCAGAAAAACTATAGTGTTATTAGTCAACACAATATCTTGTCAAATAAAATATATAATTACGTGTTTCTGATTGTTATTGCTGATTCTGATTTTTCATATATATGTAATATGATAAAGGCGTTGTCACACTAATTGTTATTGTAAAAATACAAAATTAAAGTTTCTTCGTGGTTATATATTGGCAGGATTTATAGACGTTTATATAACAAACAATTATCGATTTTTTTAATATAGCGTTTAATTATGTTTTGCAGCTCATAAATTTATTTTTAAAATATTTTACAACAATAATATGTGTATTTATTATTGTACTTGTAGGTCTTATTTTTATATCCTGAATTTGTAATATGCTGCATACCTTACTGGATATTTTGATCTCCTTTGTGCTTCTTTTTATACAAGCCATATACACTTTTTTGCATATAATAAAAGTTGTCATGGTTTTAATTTAACAAAAAAAACAATTAAATGAATTTCCATATGAAAAAAAGCAATATATAAATAACTGGACAAAAAAATTTGGTTAGTAAATTGAATTTTCACGCCTTTAAAGCCAGAGGCTCATGTCCATGTCCCCTAGTGCCGCCTAAAAATCCGCCTTCGATTGTGTAAGTCAGTTCTAACGTAATAAAGAAGTAAAATTTGCAAAAATTTGCTTTGATTTTTGTTAATTATTATTCTGTTTTGAACATAAAGTGAATCAAAGTATAAATTAAAGTAGTTACCAATGCCCCATTTTATATATACTTGCAATCTTAGGCGCAAAAACTGTATATTACAACAAGCTGACAATTTTTGTGTAGTTTGAGGATCAACCGTTGCTTACATCTTATAATTTATTCAATATTTAATTAAGGTCGTGTTCACTTTTTCTTCCATTGAAAGTTTTTCCAGCGAAAATTTATACTAATTTTTGAAGAAAAAAAGATATAAGGGTGCTTCCCTGAGTCAAAAAAAAATTTTTAATGGAAAAAAATCTCTCTATAGGAAAATCGATATTATACATATAAAAATTTATATGACCTTTTTTCTCAATGATAATTTTTACCCTTTTATCTGGCCCGAAAAATTCCAATGGAAAAAATACACAAGCCCTAATAGTATTGATATATTTATTTTTTTAGCAAATAAAATGTGTAATAAAATTTGTATTGGATGTCTACATTGGCCCGGCCCGGTTGTAAACTTTTATTTGAAAGTTACTCGTTGATGTCTGGCCCGAACGATACCTGAAATTACCGACAATCTTTTTAATGTCGTTTAATCGATTTTTTAGCCGAATTTCTAGAATAAATTGTCAAATTATCTATTTATTTTGCACAAAAAAAAAACACAAATTAAAATATTCTGATTTTTATTATACAGCATTGTTTGTTATTTTTAAATAGTATTTTTTTTCAATTTATTAAATAATATTCAAATGAAGGTTTTTTTTCTTAAGTCGGTTTTCTTGAGTTTACTGTAACTAGCTATCAAATCTTCAATATAAATCAAAACTGTTCTTGAAAAAAATTGCTCGACTTATATAGATTTGACCGAATTAGAATATACACAAAAACGCTTATAAAACATAAATTATATCACATAAAATGTAATAAATTAGTTTTTACGTTTCAAAGGGTAAAGCTTTTTTCTAAAAGATAAATTAGTATGTATTTAACGACTGAAATTATATGTCTACCGATAGAAAATATAACATTTTTTTTACATATAATATGTCGCAGTATAATGTATTTTTTGATTGCATTTTTAGCAAAAGATGTTCAATTTTACTTTTTTTATATAAGCTACTTATAACATACCACAAACACAAGTTTATATAGTTTAATCAATGTTAAAAAGTGTTTATATTATTTATACATGTTTTTTGATTTTTATTTTTAAAAAAAAAACTATTTATTAACAAAAAACGACCTGCAAATATTAATTATAAAAAAGACGGATTTATAAAGATTTTCTTAGATGATTTAATATCGTTTATGATTAAGAATAAAACACGGAATAGGTTTTTATATATTAATTTTTTTTTATCCGCTATATTTATATGCAAATTACAAATAAGGACTAGTATAACAATGCATTAAAAAAACATGGCCGTGGGCTTTTAATAGCACAAATCGTACATATGTGCAAGGAAATATACAGCATCGTGAATATTTAAGCAAAATACACCTGTAACACAATATTATTAAAAAGTAGCAAATATACGGTGCGCTTTTAACAGAACTTAACTCGTTTTAGTTTTTACACTGAAAGATTTTTTTTCTTGCGGTTGTAAATTACAGAATGCTTGTAAAAATCAAGTAGTAACTTTTAAGTACTTGTATATTAATATTTCTCAGATTTCTATTCTTGTAATTAATAAAAATCATTTATAGATTCAAAATCGTAGATTTGAAGTCTTTTTAGGTCTTTTATATACCTTTGATTTCTGTTTTTGTATACAAAAAGCAGTAAACCATATATTTAAGTTGCATGTGGTGCATATTACATACATAAACCTTTTTTCTAAAGTTAATAGTAAACTAAATATTTGTTAACGTTTTCTAATTTTTTACTATCATGAAAAATATAATTTTGTTTTTTAAGTAACATCCTTATTTTTTATAATTAATATAAAATATTTTTTTTTGGGTAAATAGCAAAAAAAATGACCTAAGTTTTTAAAAAATTTCTTTATCTGGCCAAACCCGCCCGCGGGCCGGGCCGTGTATTTCCTGGCGAATGTTCTCTTCGGCTTTGTATACAATGCTAAATATCTGTAGAGAACACTGAAAAGCTAGGGTTCGGGGCGACTATAAGGATTTTGCCGACCTAGTCGGGTATCGGGTAAAATACCCGACCCGATACCCGAAGTTTTTACTACTTGATTTTTTTTGACTATTGAAAACTCTTTACATGACGCAAATTCTAAAGAGTTGTAGAAAAAAAAAAATACAGTATAGTGGTGTGCAAATCCTAGTATTGAGTATCTGTAAGGTTTTTTTTTTTTCTTTTGTGTATATGCTTCAATTTAAAAAAAATGCGAAAAACTACGTTGGTTGCATTTTATCAATTACAATCTAATTTTTTCTATTTTGTGCAACATCGTTGTACTTTCTTTATATATGGCATAAAATTACATAAAGCATTTTTAAAACAAAGAACATGTGTGTTATGAAAATATTGACTCAAATATACTTAAAAAGTAAAAAAACAAAAAGTAACTGTATACGCAAGGATATTAACCACAATCTTTTTTTAATTTCCACGTATATTGATGTTATAACCCGAAAAAAGCAAAAATCTGCGACAAAAATAAAATTTACTTTAAATGTACAACTACTTTCATATGTCGTCTAAGTATGCACAAAAACAAACATATAGAATTTTCACAGTTTTGGTACCTAAAAATGTTTATATAGGAAAAATTTGCCATGAAATTGTTATTTTTTTAACATAAATTCTTTTTGTTTTTGTATTTATTTAGTTTGCATTTATACATGCGATAAAGGAATTTAACTAACAACTGGCAATATTTTTTAGTTTTCGAAAGTAGTATAAAGTCCACATCTTACATAAAAAAATAAACTACTTTTTAGTTTAGTTTTGTTAAATTTATATTAAGTACTAAAACCAATCATAACTAAAGTGTCATATTATTTACCCGATAAGTAC
>JAQFYM010004283.1:0-15971 GCA_034694785.1 Agrenia bidenticulata | reverse complement strand
AAATTCGAAAACTATAATATGAGTTTTGTATGGAGCAAATTCTACTCTTCATTTTAATATATGGGCTATTTCAGTAAATATAATGCAAAGTTATCTGTTCCGCGGCACAGAAATACGAATATGCAAAAGGTGGCTTAAATGTAGTTGGAAGAGAAACAGGGCAGGATTAAAACAAGACATTTTTTGGCGACACTGCACCGATTATGGGCAAGTTTTTAGTCAAGTAATTTTGTGATGCAAATATCATTTTTAAGAAATTAAACAAGTAAAAGTTTAAAAAATTTGTTTGGCGCTTCTTTAAATAAGGGGCGCCTAGTTTTTGGGTTTAAGTCTAGGGCAGAAAAAAATACAACCTAATATATTGATGTATTATGGTTCACAAGTACTAAAATTAGTGTTTTTGCGCGGTTTTCTGATTTTTTCTGCGATTAAATGGATCGGTTTTTACATTATACTCCATCAAGGGATAAGGAGCAACATAATCCGCCGATAAAGGATTAGATCAGCTATAAACAGTAAATTCACGTCGATTTTTTTGTTTTTTTTTAATTAATAGTCCAAATTTTTACCTTTAAATTTTTTTTTTAGCAGCCTAGGACCTATTTAATCAGCTGCCATCCCCTTTTGTTTAGAAGCGGCATATTTGTTATTAAAAAAATACTGACATTTAAAGTTACCACAGTTAGATTGCATGTTTTTTTTCTATTTTAGCTGCATAAATTGCAAATTTTATATGCATCGTAGGTCCGCATTATTTGTGACCCCTCAAGCAGTATAAACAAATTTTGAACAGCACAAATTACGGGTGAGTGGATGCTTTATTATATTAAATCGTGTAAATGTAATAACTACCGTTACTCATATCAAGGAATAACATGTATACTTTTAAACATACTCTAACGGCTTGAACAATCGTTTAAACTGTAGAAGTGCTTCTGACATGTAGTTTAGAGTCGTAATTGTGACAAAAAGATAGAAACCAATAATGAAGAACATGTTGATTTATCCATTGTATATAGCTTTACATATGCAGATAGACTTGTGGCTGTTTGAAGTACATACATAATAGCATTTCACAGAAATATGGATATAACTAAAGTGATTAAGTGCACCTTCTCACATATAATAGGGTTTAAATCCATAATTGAATATACCTGTTTTCTAGCTTATAAGTGTTGGCAGTTTGTGTATAGAAATAAGACTTAGAAATAATAGATTTTGCTGTAATTTCTTATAATTTTTGCTTGTTTTGCACAAATTCAAAGTTGTTTATCTTTCTGTTTATATTTAATGCTTGTTATAACAAAACTATTCAAGCTTTAATCATTTTTACTATCAATGCAATTATAATAAGGAGTACCGCAACTACTTGTGTGGACTGAACCAGTGTAAAATCTCTTGCTAGTACAACACTATCCATTATAAAATTTAAACCATTGATCTCCGTAATGCAAAATCTTTCTCACCTAGCAATTATAAAATATACAGAAAAAAAAATGTGATTATAAAAAGAGATTGATTTTTCATTAAATCACAAAAGAAAAAAAATTACAAATAAAATATTTTTTCGGAATATACAAAAATATAAATCAACACGGATTTCTATAATTATGTATCTTTTTTCTGTTATATTGGCTTGTTTTCCTAATCATCTTGTTTTTCTTTTTAATGTAAATTATATCTTTTATTGCGTTAATATTTTTTCAGCAAGGGTAAAAAATTTATATATTAAATTATAGTCCAGTCTTTTTTTAAGTGTTTATTACCTAATTTAAAAAACGACCTACCATATGTTCGGGTGATCAAAAACAAATTATAATCATCTACAACGATAGAAATCTGTAGACTACTGCGAATATCTACCGTTATGCATGGTTGAAATTAGAAAACTAAATTTTTTGCCTGTTTGCACACAGATAACTTATGATTCTAGTTTTCTGGAATATTTTTGTAGTTGTAAAAGGTATCAAAATAAGCAATAGATTTCGAGGTGAACATATTATTATAAACAATGTTTTTTTCAATATTAAGTGATTAATGCGGTTCCATTTATTTAGTTTGTAATTGTATAAAAATTTTAAAAAACCATTCAAGCCATCTGAATCTACATGTAATATGTTAAAATAACCTTTGGTTAGAAAGTTTAACACTTTTATGTACAATGATAGTATAAATAATATAAGTGGATTTTTTTTTTCTATATAACTTGTTTCGTATTATGATGATTATATCATTCTTTTCAGATTTATAGTTTTCTTTCTAAAAATAACAGAGAGCTGTAAAATATAACTATGCGTAATGTAAAAAACAATTTTGTACAGTTAATATTAAAAAAGAGCATAAATGATAGAGATTTTTGTTTTACATGACAAAATTTATACAACTTTCTTTAAAAAAATAGCAACATTTTTGATTTAAAAGGTTCGTAGTGGACGCGTAATACACTTTAATAGTAACAAGCGCATGTATTATAAGAAAAATATAAATAAAAAGATAATGCAAGTATATTGAATCTAAATCGTGTTTTAATTTATACGCGCTTCCTATATTTAGCTTTAAAAAATCCTTTTATAATATCATCTTTATCAATTTTGTTCACTTTCTCATTTTCTTTTCAAATTAATGATAATGAATTCAATCGGTCTTTTGATATAGTAGTTCTCAAATAATTTTTAATTTTTTTTAAAGCAGAAAACGATCTTTCACCTTTAGCTTTTGGTAATGGATGGGTTTGCAATATTTTAAGAATAGCAAATATATTTGGAAATGTATTTCTCATATTGTTGGCTTGTATAAAAATATTATCGATTATATTTTCGCTAGTTTTGAATTGATCACAAATATAAAAAATACTGTTCGTATTTGTGGGAAATTGGCCTATATTTATAAAATCATTATATTTTTGTTGTAGTTTCTTAATAAAAGTATCTTTCTGTTCATTTGAAATAGATGCGTTAGTATAAATACTAAATGGTGTTAAGATATAATCATAAATGGCTTCTCTTTTGTCAATGTCGCCTATAAGATTATCCAATATCACCACATATACTTTTTTTTAGTTGGAAGGCTTGAAATCAATTTCCCATTATAAAATGCTTATTTCAGTGTATTCATAGATTTTATCTAATGCTTTAAAATATATTCTGCAGATTTCCCTTTAATTATTACTGCAGCGATGAAACTCCTTATATAATTTTTAAGCTTCATTATATACTTCTAAAGAGAAAATATCAGACTGCAGCCAATATTAAGTGTCATTTCAACAGTTTGTAAGGATTTTGAAGTCGCATTCTTTTTTTTGCAAAATCTCATTCCAAAAAATCGTCATAATTTTAATCTTATCATTTCCCATTTTTTGTAGTAAATTTTTTGCAGTTATTTTGCTAAGAGGCTTTTCATTTTTCGATTTTAAATATTAAATAAACACTCCATAATATATTTATATTCGACCACAAGTGCCAGAATCGCATCGGAAGCACTCCAATGTGTATCACTAAGTTTTTTGACAGTTAATACTTTTTCTGCATGTTTTAGGACATCGGTGAGAAGATTCCATTTTTTGGTAGATGAACTAAAAAAACAATACAAGCTTTAAACAAATTCGAAGAAAGAACAAGCAGTTATATTTTGTTCTACAGTATAGTTACCAGCCAGATTAAGGGAATGAGCAATGCACGGTATAAAAGTAAGTTCCTGGCATGTTTTCTGATGGAAAAGCTTGTAGTCCATTGTATTTTCCCGCCATATTAGCTGCATTATCATAAAAGCGCTCCACAAAATGCTTTGTTTCTAAATTATAGGCATGTAAAAGCTAAAGTAAAACATTTTTTAGAAAACGGCCTTCATGTAGCTCTATTTCAACAAAACATATTTAACTTTCCTTAATAAAGCCCTGATTATCAATATATCGTATTATTAAAGTGCGTTAATCAATATTTGTATTGTCAGGAGTGCTGTCTATTATGAGTGAAAAATATTTAGTGTTAATTATTTCCATTATAATTCTTTCTTGTATTTTTAATGCTATCAAATCAATAATTTTATTGCAAATTGTTTTTGATAAATAGTTTGTGTTACCTTTACCATTGTTGCTGTAGATTTCTTTGTGTGACTCTAACATTTCATCATACTCTGCTAAATTTTCCACTTATGATATATAGTTTCCTTTTCTTATTGATGTTTCTTCTAAATATTTTCCCTCGTTCCTTAACCTAATTTCCCAAGTAGCATGACGGTTGATATTATTCGCTTTAAAATTTGATTTTAATATTTTTGATTTGTTTGCCTTTGCTTATCTAACAAGTTTATTACTCCTTTATTAAATCTTCTAGTATTATAAGTGGACACAGATTGCATATGATCTTTGACTTCCTCATGCTTTAGGATGATGCTTGCTGTTTTTCTCTAATTACTACACCCATTGGTTGCACTACCTCTTTTTCTCGCAAAAATTTTACATGTAAAACAATATACTGATTTTGTTGTCATATAATATATTAGCCATTCTTTCTTTTCTCTATATCCATCTTTGTTAATTCGATACATTTTTTCCTCATGAAAAGACCTAAAGTATATTTTGCTTCCATCGGTATACTCTTTTTTAGAAGCGCCTAAAAGACCAAAATGTTGCGGCGAAAAGCTTAATAAATGAATTTTTATCTCTTCACTTATTATTGCAGGCCATTGGCTTATATCTTGCAAAAGACTAAGTGAATCTATTTTTTGAGCAGTATTTATAGATTTCTCTGTATCATTCGAATTATATATCATAAGAGTTCAGACGGTGTTTTTTGTGCCAACAAACTCTTCTTTTATGTTTACCACGTCGGCAGAATCCAAATGGTTATTATCAGGAAGAATTTTTGTGTGATTTTAATCTGCAGAGACGGCAACATCGTAAAAATCATGATGTTCTTAAGGAATGTTATAGTCTTCATGCATAATATATTCAAAATGGTTTTGAGGAATAGATGACAATTTTACAGTACGTTCTTTGATTTTATGATCTATCGTGTGTAGTTTCTTGTTCTTTTCTATGTTGATATTGTTTTTGGCTGTTAAAAAACTATCATTAACAATTTGATTTTTTAACTTGCTCGATGCGTCTTGTGACTGAAACTTTATGCAAGGGGCATTGTCAATTTTTTCTGTCTTTGTAAACACATTATTGCATAAATTTATGTGATCTTTTTGAACTTATTTATTAGATTGACTAAAAGATAAGAAATTATATTTCTGTTCAAGTATATGGTTTCCTCAATTTGCCGTTGCTTTCATTTAGTTGTACCGCTCTTTCTTTTTTGCATACGCTTTTATATGGGTAGAATTTTTACAATATAAAAAGTACGAAAAAAATAAGACAGCATTAATGCACTTTGGCATTTTAAGATGTGTTGATATGACGGAGCTAAACAAGGCGTTGATTATTGCAAAGAGGTATTAAAACATATTTTACGGCATATCATACATTTTTGCTATACTATAAATTGCCGTGTACCACATACATATAATAATTATGAAATACTATAAATTTAGAGTAAAAAAAGTTATGCAAATACGATTCTACAGCAAAATTAAATTCGTTTTTCGCTTTGCATTTTTATCGGGTTTTATATAACAAGGCTTTACAAAAAAAAAATATTTGATAAACTTTGACTAAATATTTTTGTTGTGAAAGAAAAACTCTATAAAAAATGTCTTGCACGTAAAAAAATATAAAATAATTGTTACTAATCGACTTTTTTTGTAAGTAATTCCGTAGTTTTGTATTTACCTCTGATCAAATTTTGTTTTCAAGTACTTAAAAACACTGCAGTTTAGTCGTATTTATACGTTTACCTTTTTGAATAGCCTTTTTAGTACAATAAAAAGTTGAATGGAGTGGTTGATTACCGTTAAACACAAACTTATCTGTTTAAAAGTAAGAGAACTGTACAAATAAACCACCATCATTTTTACTTTAATAAATTGTTCAATTGTGTATGGACAATGCGACATTGCTATATTTTTTGCAGTTTATTTTATAGGGAGCCAAAAATATAAATAATATAGACACCCCTTTGTAAAAAAGCATTTAACTTTTTTCTGTAGTTTACATGCATTTGCAACCAAAGTAAATGCTTACCTGATTATTGAATTATAAATATATAAATTAGTAAATTAAAATAGCAAAATGTTAATCATTATAAAAAAACGTTTTGCAGACTATTTACAATATTATAAACCATACAAAGAACTTTTACTTTAAGTTCCTACGTTAACAGTTTCGTAAGTAAGACAGTTGACGCTTAGTTGGTGTATAACTCATTTGATTAAATTTCCTTTTCTTAAAAAAACTTGTATTAAAATAAAACATTATGCCGATAGCATCAAAAAAAGCTTTTGTGTTTATTGCAGATTGGCGCTCGGTATTCAGTTTTAATTTTTTTTGCAGTAAACTCAGTAATTTTTAGCTTATATGTTTTTTAAAATTACTAAAGTTCAGAATAGAATCTTTTTAAATACTTTATTAATTATATACAAAATCAACACAAAAAGAAAAAATTGTACATTTTCTAACACTAACTTTTTATCTTTCAACTACACTACAGTTTTTTTTTTCGTTTTTTACGATGTGTTTTTAAAGTTTACCTTATAATAACACTTATTGATAAAATTTTTTGCATTTAAAGCATTATAAATAAAAACTGTGTAAAGTCTACTTTATGTGTTTTTTTTACTGTACGGCTAGCCATTTTTCTATTTTTTTATGCAAAAATTGCTGTGTGTTTATTTTTATTATACATGGACGAAACTCTTTGCAACAAAAATAAGTTTTTTTATCTGTAAAAACAATAAAGAAAATACAATTTTCAAGTTTTGACGATACATCCATACTTGATGCAAAAAATAAAAATTATAATGGTTGTTTATGATACTCATACACCCCCATATTGCGCAAAGGTACACTATTGTAATCTTAAGACGATGTGTTTTTTTTTTTAAAAGCAATTTTTCTGTCTGGGGCACGGGAGCGCCAGCGCAAAGCGCATCCGCGTAGATCCGTCCCTGCTTACAGCTTACTAATAGTTTTGCCAAAATGTTGCATTCGACAATTTATAGTTATGTATGGTAATTTTTTGTGTATTTGTAGTGATAAATCCGATCCTTTGCATTTTAAAGGGAAATATTTTATGAAAGTCAATCTGTTATAACATTAAGATAAGTTATAATGTAATAACTAGGGCAGATAAAAAACGACAAGGTATATTTGTGCATGTTTTAGACATATTTTTACCTTTCATGCCGTAAAATATGAAGCAGAATAACAAAAAAAAGATAATAATGTAACGCGCAACAATAGACTGATTTCCATGTTCTAATTTTAAACAAAAAATTGATGGAAGTCTTTTTTTTATATGGATTTAGCATATTGAGGCGATCTTCTTTTATAGAGGACCCAGGGCATAGTTGTGAGTGTTTTTCGTATTTTTTAAACAAACTACGCAATTTTATATGTACTTAACCGCCATAATAAAAACTCAAATAACTAATAAATTTCCTTTTTTTTATACTTGTCTTTTTTCCGAAAAAATTCAGCTATTACAGTCATGTCTTTTTGATTCCCTAAACACTAGATTTGATCCATACAAGAAGATAACAAATAAAAAACACATTTAATATTTTAAAACATAATTTATAAATGTATGAACCATTTCTGACGTTCTAAGAACATTATTGTAACAATATAAAAAAGGCTAACTGAAGCAAATAACTTTTGGATATAAAAAAATAATATAGGCAGGACAGTGACTAGTTTACACTAAATTACAAAAACGTTTTGGAATCGCTTTATAAAGGTTTTTATAGTAATTCATAAACATTGTTGTTTTTTAAAACAATCAGGTGATCGTTTTTATTTTTTGCAAAATGGTTTTATATTTTATATTTTATTTTTAGCATGTAGTGCGTCTTTGTGATCAAATGCCTTTTAAAGTATATTTATATGTGTATTTCTTGTAGTAATTGTGTACTGCACATCCCCTCCTTCTTCAAGCACTTCCAAGTACGTCGCTAGGTGTAATATGTTTTTTTTTTGTTTTTGTAACAAACAATTAATTAAAAGCTGAGATGTAGAATGTCAATTAGTAAGCTAATTCACACACAGTGTCCACAACATAAATCAGCATTCATGTTGTCACGTAACTGTTTAAATTGTTATGGTTTATAAGTGTTTATATACCTTGGCAGATGACTTTTCATGATTTTTGAATATTTTACAACAGTGGCGTACCGAGGGGGGAGATGGGGTAGAAGGGGTGTACTTTATCTTCGGAAATTTTTTTACCCTGACTTTAAAAGAGATTCATTTTTGTGCAGAGATTTTTTTTTTCATTTTAAGAATCCAAATATAAAATTAAATCATTATAAACTTCTGAAAATCGTAAAACAATTTTTTTTAGCCCAACTTCTATCTAAACACTGCCTACCTCCGGTTCAAAAAATCCAGGTGACGCCACTGACATAAAAACCAAAACTAACTACTTGTATGTGTAAGTTATTGATTATTTGACATGTAAGAAATAAAAGAAGTTATTTAAACTTACCACTGTCATCTTTTGGTTTTTATTCGTTCATTGTATATGTATTTATAAATATTAATCGGTATGGCCAAAAAAATCTACATCCATTAGTCGCATTTAAGGAAATTTTTACAAGATAATTCATTTACTAGAATTTCAGTACTGCATGCCCCAATTTTTTTTTAGCTATTTTTTTTGCGCCAGTTCTTTACCGTGTTTATGCACCTACCACCAGTATGAATAATTTTTTTCCGTTTTTTTATCGGCACGAGCAAGATATTATCATTTTAGGTTTTACATATATTTACTGCGCTCTAATAATTTAAATTTTTTAACTATTATATACATATGCATACGACGTATACATTCATTTTTTAGCCACAATTTATTGTGAAAAAATAGAGTTTGCAGCTTACATGACCGATTATCTTGTAAGGATTGATAGGCTTTTGAGACCTCTACGGGTAGTTTTTAACCCGCGCTGGACCGGATTCCGGTCCGGTTATCACTTTCCGATAGCCTTTTCTCTTTTCTATATAAGATAATAAACGTAAAAAGTCAATCTTTTATTTTTTAAACTATACTGCCCTTGTATGATGATTTTTATTTGCAAAATTTTCACATTCAATCTAAAATAAATTGCCTTTATTATCAAATGTAAGTTCAAGTTTGTAGCACTCATATGCACATTTAATTACTTCGAGACAATTTTTGGTAAATTTACATGCCTACAGCTTTAATCCGCATTTTTTTAATTGAAATTACTAACGATGTAAAAAAATTTGTTTTTTTAGGAAAACGAAAAAAAAAAACAATTTATGGGTAAATATAACGCATTTTTGCCCATTGTCATAAAATTGACAAGTTGCGTAAGTTTTATTACAAATATATTGTTTGCTAGTTTAAAACAACTGTTTATCTTATACGAACATTTAAAGTTTAATTAAAGATTTTTTTGTAAAAAAATGTAATATTCTTATATTTTATGCATCCAGTCTGGTACTTTAACCTTCCGGGGTGGTTTTTCGATGAAAAAATGTAATCCGGGTCGGTACCGGCGTCAATAAACGGATAGTGTAGGTCTTAATCGGCTTACATTTATACTAGCTAATACATATAATATATGACTTTTGCGATTTTTAAAGTTTTTGCTAGAATTTTGCATAATAAATGGATAAAAATGTTTAAAAAAGTATTTGTTTTATATTTTATGTATTTAATTTTGCAAAAAAAAAAAATTACGTGATTTTTTTATTTTGATAATCAAATACACATTGCATATTTTTTGCATTCTTTTTTGGAAAAAATAAAGGCTTTTCTAATTTTTTCTATTTCTCCGTAGATAATTTTTTTTTGGTATAATTTGCATTTTAAATGCAGATCAAAGTATTTTTTACATTTTTGCGTCTTTTTTGTTTGTAAATTTGTCATTTGCAAAATTTTTAGAAATTTTTAATTTTTATTTAAATTTGATATTTTATTTTTATGAATGCGTGTTTATTATGTTGTAATGTTTTTGTATTCCATTTTTGGTTATAATAGAAAACAAGTAATACAAATGCATTTTATACCATTTTAGCACGCAGTTTTCAAGTACAAGTTTATAAAAAAATAATGCATAAACCGTTGTAATTCATACATTAAAAAAGATAACTACTCAGTGGTTTTTATACAAAATACCTTTAAAATGGGCAAAAGCTTTTGAAATGAAACTTATAAGCACATATCAGGGTGCATACTTTGTCGCAAATAATTTGATACCAAAGATATAAAATTGCACTAATAACTACAGCAGAAACATCTCATAGACATAGAAAAAGATTAAACATCTAAACACCTACAATTTGTCTATAATACTGTAATTTTGAGAAATCAAGATGTTATTTCATATTCTTTTACATTTAAGTATGTTTAAATATGATTTGTAGTAAACCGAAAAAGGATTAAAATATCTAATTTTTACAAAAAACCAGCTAAAATGCGTATATCAGACACATTACTTGCTTTTTTATATTGTGAGTTGTATGAGATCTTTTCAATTTTTAATTTTTAACATTCAAAAGCTTTTTTTGGGATTTTTAATAGAAAAATATAAATAATCTAATATATGAAAAATCACATTTGTATTATAGATTACTTTTTACCGGCAAAAAAATTGAGACGCCTTACAATTTTTAACTTTAAATAAGAAGCAAAAATCTTTATATTTTCATTGGTATAAATAAAAAGTATCAATTTAAAGAAAAAGAAAACGCTGTCATGATATTTTGCATGGGATTTTTTTCAATGTGCTCTTTTATAAATAAAGGTGTGTACTACGTTGTTTTTTTCGAGTCATTATATAAAAAACGGAAAACTACTGGTGTAGTATTAAATTTGATTATATTATCTGGGTAATTACGATGGGTTTTTTGTCAAATAACACGATTTTCAATATTGATTTGTATGCAACTACCGCATCTTGAATACATTAGTCAAAAATAAATGATATAATGCCAACAACTTATTATAAGAAAAAAAATGCATTTTTGTGCAATAATTGCAAAATAATAATTATTTTTTGCAAATTTAATATGATTTATTAATATAGAGTAAGTCACCGAAAACTTGAAAAGAATAATTTTAAATGCATGCAAAAGCCAATTTTGTTTTAAGAATGTAACAGCATACAGCAAAATTCTAAAAAGACATTTTAACCAACTATTTTTTAAAATGTTATATTTTGTCGTTTTTTTTTATTTTATTTGCTCTAGGTTGCGTATCAGACAGTTATATCTAATTTTAAATATGTATGGATACTTCTATTATAGTAAAAAAAATTAGTGTATGCAAAAATGAGTATTATTGTTTTTATTTTGCATTAAAACTGAATTTTAAAAAAGACAGAAAGTTCCCTTATTTAGTTTTTTTTTGAGTATATAACTAAAATATATTTGTATAACTCTACCATTTTTTGTAGTTTGTTTTTGCATATTTACTTTTTTGCTTAACGTCTTACAATTACGGTAAGTTTACTTACTGATTTAAAAAGCAACCATCAAAAATTGGGTGTTCTTTTTTTGCAGTTTTTTGTCTCTTTGTAGTTTTTTTTTTAATTTTTGGCCATTGACTTCAGTGGCGTAGCTAGTGGGCGAGAAAGGCCTTCGCCGTTACGAAAAGTGTCGTCTGAATTTACGAGGGGTCATTTTTTAGACCGTAAAACATAAAAAATATTTATATGAAAAGTGCATTTTTTAGAATTTTTGTGTGTGACACTTTTTTTTTGGCACTCGTAAAAAATCCTGGTTACGCCACCAGGGTATCAAAAAAATTAACAAAAATTGAAATTATCGAAAATTAATTAATTGCAATAATTGATTTTTGGTATTTACAAGTTTAAATTAGTTGCAATTATTGCAATTATTTTATTTTACCTCGCATTTATCATAGCAAATTTTGAATTACTTTTAAAAGAACTTGTAAATCAAAACAGTGTAAAATTAAATCCCTCTTTTCACTGAATAAGTATAAAAAAGATTTTTTTTTGTTACATATAGAAATTTTATATTTTAAGCCTAGTTTGCAGACTCCCTACAAATTTGATCTAAATTACGTATGTATTTATCAATTCGGATGATATAGAATGCAGAAATAGTTAATTTCTATTTTTTTTGTTTAATGACTCGGAAAAGTAAATTTAATAATATATGACAATGCCTTTATCTTAAAAATTCTTAGTTTACAATTTATATTTAATCATAGTTAGGATCCTCAAAATTCCCGGAGAAAAAATTATATAATTTATTTTTCTACGCTTAGCCACGGATGCTTTTTTAATGCTTCAGAATATATAATGGATGGGAACAACCGTCTTTGTTTGGTCTTTTATCACCAAATATGGGGCGCCGTTAATCTTTTCTTTTCTTGTGTTGTTTTTGGTCTCTTTAAAGTATTGACAGATATAATTGAATATAAAAGAGAAGAAAAAATTGCATCAAAGCATATACTAAAACATGTGATTTTTCCTTTGTTCTTTAAATTGCAGTATCTGTCTATAATATAACATATATATTTTTACCAAAGCTTTTCCTTTCTTGGTACTTTGAAAGAGCAGAATTAAAGAAAAAAATCAGTGAAACCAATAAAGCTGTCCCCTTGAAAGCGTATAAAACAACGTAAAACGTACTACGATCACCTACGCATATCTACAGAATATTATAAATCATTCCTTTTCCTGTTTATATGGCACATTCAATTAGTGTTCCTGGATTTTTGAGTTCCCTAATCATAGTAGTCCCAAAATACAACAAATTGGTACTATTTTATATCGATATATTTATTTAGGTTAATTTTTTTTAAACGTACAACATAAAATCGTTTATTTTTTTTTATGCATATATTATTTTTAATATTGACATTAGAGGTTTTAATTTTGTAGAAGGGTAGTAAAATAGCTTATAAAATCGTTTTATATTCTCCAGGTTTCGTAAAATTTATTTTCGTAACATATATAAAATCTTATTAGTCATTAAAAATTTATTTAGTTAAAAATGCAATAACAAAAATTGATTTTTAAAAAAGAGCATTTTTAATAATTGCTTTTTCCAAAAATGCAATTGCAATTAGTTTTTTGTTTACCCTGTACGCCACCGATTACCCTTGACTGAATAAATTTTTCAAATCCCTTTAGAGCTTATATTTGTATCGCTTAAGCGAGACGAATTTGCGGGGGCACTGGTGACATGGGCACTGGGCCCATATCTCACGGGGCGCTCAAAAAAAGTTTTTTTGACACATTTTTTTTAAAACAAACAACAACATTATATAGATATGTCAATGCAAGGTTTGAAATCAAAGCCGATATTTTTAAAGATGTATAATAATGTGAAAACAAAAAATTGCGTTAAGAGCATTTTTTAGCGTTTTTATATGCAAAATTACTTAAAATTTTTTTATAAGCTAAGCACTTTTCATTTAAACCTTTTTTATACTTCTGTAAGCCGAAAAAATTATATTTTTAATAATGAATTAAACAAAAAACTTGTAAAAAAGTTTTGGCGGGATTAATCTTTTATTACTAATCTTAGTACCCTGTTTTATAAAAAAACTAAATATTTGTAAAAAACGCCAATAAAAAAACCAATGTTTGTATATTGTTTTTAAAAAGAACTGCATGGAATAGCTTTTTATTTTTATAATTTTCGCAAATAACTTGGTTACAGTTTTTTTTTAATAGATATATTCTAAACAAAAAGTAAATGTTTTTAAGTACAAGCAGTGCTTATTTTTTTATTACTTTTATTTATAATCCTGCTAGGTTTTAATTAAAAAACCAAATAACTAATAAAAGTTACGTATATTACACATTAATATGTGTAAATCTTTTATTATAAGATATGATAGCGTCTTTGATATTCCGAAAAACTTTTTAGTAAGTAATTACCCGGACAAAACACGCAAACACGATCAACCCGTAACCCGTTAAAAAAACGAACCACTTCCCACCCGTGACCCGAATATTAAGTTAATCGCCCGTACGGGTCGGGTTAAATTGTATGTGTCAAATGTTGAGGGCATAAAAAATATGGAAAATAACATAAAATATATATATATTATGCCTATTATTTTTTAATTGATTTTGCATCTGACAATTTTTTCTTACAAGATATTTTTAAAAAAATTATTGACTTTTGGATGTTTCGATCGCCCGTACGGGGGCCCGTGACCCGTAAATAAACAACTCGCAGTCCGGAAAATAAAAAAGCCCGTACGGGTCATGTCCCAGGTTATAACTTTTTTATATAAGTCTAAAAATACAAGATAATGCTCTTGGGTAGTAGATGCCTATCTAAAATTGCTTTTGCTAGTCAAGGTACTTGCGGTGCACTTGTAAGGACGTTTCCAATTTATTTGTTTCAAAGTTTTAATTTTTAAAGTAGGATATGCGTTTAAAACTGTGTTTACTCATTTTTATGGGAGGCTGTTGCAAATTAAGCAAAATCTGTTATAAAATAATTTTTTGTATTTAAGTATAAACTTTATACGGCTCATAAAATAAATTTTTGCATTAATTCTGTTAAAGCTATGTTTTTCAAAAACGAATATTAAACAAAAATGAAAATAATTTTACCAATTTAAAATGTATCTTTCAAATAAGATTTTTTGCAAGTGTACTGCATACATGTGTCTTCGCTTTCCATTTATAACCTTTTTTATATTTTATGGTTTTTAAATGCAAAATTTATAAAAAACATACGCTAAAAATATATATTTTTTTCTGTTGTTTTGTTGTTCAATTTGACAGTAAACTACTATGACAGAAACACATATAAAATTAAAAATTGGATTTTAGGACTGCCTACATCTAAAAAATTTTATCATAAAGAAAGAGCCTCGGAAAAATAAAATGCCCCCGGGCTCCGAATAATGCAAATCCGTCTCTGCGCTCAAGGTTCATAAGCGGCCTAAGAATTTAATTGGATGACCAAATCTGCAAAAAAAATTAAAAATGTGGGGTTTTTTACGGGTGAATGCGATTATTGCCTTTTAAATACAGGAGTTCGTGCAAATATTTCTAGAAACCCTGCAAGATTGCTACTTTACACATTACTTTAAAAGTTTATTAAAATTACGGGAATTTTAAGATATCAAATCAGCTGATTTAGAAATAATTACGGCCGCTACAGACCTAATAAAAGTAAAAAAAAAGCAGAACATTGCTACCAAAATAAAAAAATCCTATACTCAATGCATGTAGGCACAAAAAACACGAATATCATATATTTTTAGTTTTCAAAAAAAATTACTTTATAAATAAAAAACTTATACTAGCAAAAAAATAAATTTTTAATATAAAGAAGCTATTTTCTCGCAATATTCTTTTTTTATTAGACTAATTTACATAATTTTCTGAATAGAAATATATGATATATTAAAAGAAATAGATTTAAGCGGCATTTACTTTGCATCGGCATATTTTTATTTTTTAAGGGTATATAAAATCAATGGGGTGGTTTTTTGGTTACATTTTTTAATCTAGACATGATAATAATCATTTCGACAATCCTATCTAAAAAATGTTTTGTCACTAACACCAAAATGTATTTAGTTTTAGATATAGTGCAGTTAAAGTACATTTGAAAACTTATAAGTAAAGATATAAAAAAGTGCAAACGATAAGATGAAATTATTTACATTTTTTCTAGATACAAAAGTCTACACCTTTTATTTGTATTTTTATATCACTATGTTATTTAAATTGCAGATATGCTTTTTATTTTTTTAGTAGTAGGCCTGTAAAAATATAGGGTCTGACAGTTTTATACTCTTGTTATACAGGCAAAATATATGTTAGATTAGGAGCAATTTATTTTATATAAACAGTAAGTAAAACAGCAAACTAAAATAAAACCCGATAAAAAAATTTCTGTC